>OU015492.1:195711959-195796959 GCA_907164885.2 Dolomedes plantarius | reverse complement strand
TCAGTTGAGCCCCCCTGATGTCACGGGAATCTATAAAGTTTAAAAATAGTTCTTATTCATTCAAGAATTTATATATGTGTATATGTTGGTGGTGTTCGGATTTATAAGAGAAATCATTCTGAACTGTTAGGGGCTTGGCTTTCGTTCATAGCAGATTTTAAAAGTGTAAGTATAATTTATAAGAATAAGTACCATTCATGAGCAGACTCTTTACTACAAAACTTCTATTTATAAATAAAAAGGATTTTCCATAACTTTCAATAAAATAAATATAGATATAATCCGTGAGTAAGGTAAAACATCAAATTTATTTTACTTTTGTTCTACATAGTAATTTTAAAGATTTATATAGAAACCTTTATCTTCTAATGTATTCTCTCAAGCTTTTTTTTAAAATTAGATTAACTACCGTGAAAAAAAAATCATGTAATAAATTCGAGAAGGACGGCGTTTAAGTGATGAGATGGTCTTATTTTATGAAGTTGGTCTGAAGATCTGGACGTTAGCTTTGATGTCCAGAGGACATGAGTTTAATTCCCATCTCTAGCAAGTGAACATATTGATTTTTAAGCACTAATTTTTCCAAAACATCAGTGTATGTATATATATATATATATATATATATATATATATATATATATATATATATATATATATATATATATATATATATATATATATATGTATGTATGTATATATATATATATGTATATATATATCTGGAGCGCTATGGCACATGTTGATATGTCATTTTTTTCACATTTTCGGCAAATTAAAAAAGAAAATTTAGTTTTGAAATATAAAATCGCTAATTAATGTCAATCCAAATATTCTTTAGTTAATACTGGTCTTCAATGAAAATATTTTTTTCGATTAGGGACGAAAATTTTGGGGTGAGTTGAGAAAAAAAGAAAACATCAACTTTTGCCAAATTACGAATAACTTAGTATTTTTTCATAATTCCACTACTATCTTCTGCCACATTAAAGAGCCAATTTTTAGTGTGCCATATCAACTTAAAACATAAAATTGAATTTTTTGGACATATCAACATCTTCCATAATTTCACAGATTATATATATATATATATATATATATATATATATATATATATATATATATACACTCAGTTTGAAAGTTTGCATAGTTAAAGGAAGTATTTATTTTTAAAATTACATTTGTTTTCAAGATGGGATTTTATGCGTAAGTTTTAATTTCTGTGCCTAGTTTTCATTTAAAATTTCATTCAAGGAAACCGAATAGGATGCTGGATAAAAAAATTTTGTTTCATGCAGGATAAATAGAAAATCTAAACACGTGAAGGAACTCGTTAACCCGAACGTGAAAGAAAAAATATCCTTAAACAGGTTTTAACCACAAACACTTGTTTCTTTTTCTACAGGCGTGAAAATATTCCAATTTTATACATGATTTTCTTACTCAGGTTCCTCCTTAGAAAGTCTTCATCACAGTTCTCTTTGAAAACGGAGAAAGAAAACTGCACGAATACTGTTATATTTTATTGTGCTAATAAGTGAACGCGTTACTTATACTGTCATATTGGTCCTATTACTTTCATGATGAATATCCCCCAGGAAAAGATTTTTACCCTTTAAGAATTCTATTCTTATTACACGAAGTACAGTACAGAGAATAAATGCATTTTCCTGTCAAAAATGAAGCTAAATCCGTTGACAATGGGTTCCAGTGTCTATTGGAAAGTCTTCAATATAGTTTTCTTTCAAAACAGAGAAAGAAAACTCCGCGAATGCTGATATATTTTATTGTACTAATAAGTGAATGCGCTGCTTATACTGTCAGATCGGTCATACTATTTTCATGATGAATATCCCCCAGGAAAAAGCTTTTTATCTAGAAGAATTATGCTGTTATTTCATAAAGTACAGTACAGAGAATAAATGCTCGTTGCTGTCAAAAATCAAGCTAATACGTTGACAATGTGCTCCAATGTCCATCCAGTCATATGACCTCACTTCAATTTCATTTTATTTCTTTATATCATCTCTGTCAGGATCCTGCCAATTGGGTTACATCAGAGTCATTCAAAAGGACAATGACATTTTTAGCAGAAAAAAAATAGGTGTGGGGGGGGGGTGGGTGGTATGTGAATCACCATGGAGATATCTTATTGTTCTTAAGTACCTTTCAAAGGATTTCACGTCTATGAATGGCATTCGCGCTGACAACCGGAATTCTTTGTCATTGAAAATGTGCTCTCCAGCTATAAAAAATAATTGCTATTATTTGGCTATTTTATAAAATTATGATTCAGGAAGATCATATGAGAACTTTAGATATGTAATAAATACGTGCAATTAAGAGGAAAATTGAAGTGTAATTTGGGGGAAAAATTAAAGTGGAATTATGGGGTTTCAAAGAAATATTTCATGATGTGACTTTGTGATGGTTATTAGAGTAACTATTAGAGACAGATCTCAAATTTTAGATTTTTCCAGAAATCATTTTTAATCCCATGGGTTTTTTTTATTCCAGAATCTATTTCCAGAATCTTTAGAGCAAAAGATATATTTTTCAAACGTGTTGTTTTTTAAATGGATATATTGTAAAAATTTTTTGCAGTAATTTTTCTAGTAATATTGTAGTAATTTTTGTAAAATTTCAAATTTTGTGCTAATTTCGTGCGGTTTTAATCTGTTTGTGTATCTTTGGCATTTGTCGTTAGGACATCCTTAATTAAAATTTAGAACATTCTGATCATTTTACTGGTAGATAAGATTAACCAGAGATATCATTACCCGTATTCAGTGGGCCGTATAAAGTATGCAGAAATGAATGCCACGTAACAACTGGAAGAAAGTGAGATGTTTAACAGAATACCACCATTTAAAAAAGCTGCATACAAATGAACGTATTTCGAGTTAAATAAATAATATTTATATTTATGAGAATACTCATAGGTTCAGGGTGGATGTCATGATTTACATGCATTAATGCAGCTAATGATACCACAGTAAGCGACGTTTACTGTATGAGAAATATCATAAAATAAAGCTAAATGCGTACGCTATGTGTAACTTCAATACATTTAAGGCTTTTTTCTAAGTTGACTTCCAACCGAAAAGAAGTGGATGTGAATGAGTATACAGTAGAATCTCGATCGATCGTTTTCGGATCCATCGTTTTTCCGTATGTGTCGTTCATTTTATCCAGTCCCAACGATCATATTGCTTTGTTATGTTTCCGCATCTATCGTTTTCCCGCATTTATCGTTCATTTCAATTGGTCCCTTGAAAAACGATAGATCGAGATTCCACTGTATTTATAAAAGTGTCAGGAGCTATATTTTTGTTAAAATCAGATTTCGAAAGTTTTTTCTAAAAGAAGATCCAGAGTTAAGATATTAATGTGAATCAATATGAGCACATTGTTTCAATTTGTAATTTTGAATTCGGAAAAACTTTTAATTAAAAAAATTTTTTTTAACTGCTTTATCAATCTATATATATATTATATATTATTTATCAATCTACAGTCAGGAAAAAAAAATCACAGCAAAATGTGTGTATGTAGTCGTTCTGAATCGGCTTTAAATTGTAGGTCCCGAACTTGAAGAGCTGTCTGTTTGGCCTTTGTGCAGCAAAAGATTACCCTAGAGTTCCCCAATAACCGTACAATCTGTCTCAAATCAGGCGGTGATTAAATGTTGACAAGATTTCTAATGTTTATTTAGACTAAGCCATATATTTATATTCTTATCAGTAATGAAGTCTTTAATTAATTACATATCCATATATCAATATTTTAGCATGTAAACATAGTTCTGTGTGAAAAGAAAGAAACCATATTAATAAATCATCTCAAAAATGCTTAAGTATTACAAATTCAAATATCTCTCAAGCTTTCTCAGTTTTTAATAAATTTTTTGCTTTAAATTTGTTTATAAACTTAAAATTTTCAGAATATCTTTAAAGAGGGAACTAATAGATGTTTTCATTTAATAAAAATAATATAGCTTTAAAGAGCTAATTATAGCCAAAATTTACAGCATTTCTTTAAAACCAACCCTTGATAACCCTTAGTAGCTCAGCCCGGTAACATCAGACAAATTACTCACAGTTACACTCTGTCAGTGCCATCCACTCAGATAATAATGACAGTTATTAACAAAATGTGAGTGATTCCGAAGAAATGTCATACTTGATTGCTATGTTTGTGGAAAATGAAATGTTAGGGAACAAAGTTTGAGATCACTATCAAAACTTTCTTTTTTTGCTCTTATTGTTGAAATCAATCGTGATAAAATAAAAAAAAAATAGAAGGAAACCTTTTTATTTGAATAGGGCTCACTTCCGCCTTCCATTCTACCGGACAAGATATAGGGAGTTTAAGCGTGCAATAAAATGTAGGATTAAAATCATTATGGAACTTCCTTATTTGATGTGAAGTACTTCAGATTGCTGCTATAATGGAAATGGGGTTTTGACTCAAACTTTTGTGAAATTTGAGTCAAAACTAGGTCTAAGATAAGGAAGAATTGTTATGTAGGAGGTAATATGAAACATCAGATTGATTACACGATAATAAATAAAACGTTTTTTAAATTTAAAGTGCACAGTGATATACAATCGCGTCTTGCTAAATATGTTACGAAATTCACATAGACAAACACTATCAAATGCATTAAAATTATATATATAATAGCCGTTGTCTCTGTATAACACTTCCGGGCTGTACTCATCTTTCAATTGAAGCCCTCAGTAAACAAACAGCCGGTTAGGCGTAATTTCAATTTCAGATGTGGATCAGAATTTTTTCTTACCTAAAAACTAATATCTTCTCCATCAAATCACGTTTATTCAGCCTATTTTTCTATAAAACATTCAGAACTAAAAAAAATTGGATGATTTTAGCTGTATATTTAACAGTTTTTAAAAATCTGTTTACTTTTGCGATGAATTCTGAAAGTGAACAAACTTGAATGTGAATGAATCAAGTAGCTCAAAATATTCATATCGCGTAGTGAGCTGTAAAAAACTGGATGGCAGTCTACTACTCCAATCGCATGAAAAACTAAATAAATAAAAAATAATGAAAGGGTTTGCTTTTACAAGGTGTGGATTAAATGCAATATTGTTAGATAATTCGAGATATTTTTTAACTTTCATATACTTTTTCCATTATGACGTCATTATTAGCATTATGACGTCAAAATGACGGGTTGGATGGCAGTCTACTACTCCAATCGCATGAAAAACTAAATAAATAAAAAATAAAGAAAGGGCTTGCTTTTACAAAGTGTGGATTAAATGCAATATTGTTAGATAATTCGGGATATTTTTTAACTTTCATATAATTTTTCCATTATGACGTCATTATTAGTATTATAACGTCAAAATGACGGGTTACCTTCTAGTTTCAAATTAATTACCTCAAAACTTTACAAGAATGCAGCTACATTTTATGAAATGCTGTACGAACTGTCATTGACGAACTGGATTTTATTTTGGTCTGCCTTGTTTTTAACAGTAGAGCTATTCCGCAAATGTCAGGAACTATCATCTTTTAAATTCCATTCCTTATAATTTTTTTTTATATAAAGATACCGCCACCAATTTGGTAACTCAATTCATAGGTATCGGAGAACTCATGCTGTAATTTTCTTCACATTTTTCAAAGAAATATTATTAAAATATTTCAATCCATTCTTGTTGTTTATTATTCAAGCTTCCGCATTATATTGAGAAGTAACTTCATTTTATTCATAAAAAAATAATATTGAAGATAACGATTTTGGTAAACTTACAAAAAGTTCTAGCATATTTCCTTTCCTTTCCTCGCTTACAGCAATATCAGAAAGAAGCGCCCTTTATCGGTAATAAAATAGTTTTACCTTTAACAAAAGATTCCTCTTCAAGCCGATAGATGACTGAAATGATCTCACTACCTTTCATCTCAACTCAATGATGAATATACTATAAAATATAATTAAAAATAACCCGCAGCTCGGTAACCCTAAACCTAATTTTATCAAATCTTATTTTGTTTTATTTCAATTTTTATAAGTGCTATCATGTTTTACAAAGGAGACGTTAAACCATTTTTTTTGTAAACCATTTTTTTTCTGTTTGATTATCGATATACACAATCAGAGCTTCTGCTTTAGATAGATATAACATTTCGTGAAGATTTAATATTTCACATTACGAAATTGTAAATGATCCCTTCTATACAAAAAGGGAGTCTGCTAAATGTTACGCTAAAGCAATGTCAAAGATAGTGCTATTAGCTTATTGAATTTTTCGTACCACATGAGCTGCAGTTATTGACAGCTAAACTTGTAGTTTAACCCATGGAAATATTTCATTCAATTACTACTTTTTACGAAATACTCTGTAGTTTTCGAAATAAACTATTGCTTTTCAAAGTTTTCTCTCCTCACAAAACCAATACATATACCAAAATTGACTAGGTATTGATTTATACGTCAGTCTCTAACTGGTTATAAAAGAAAGTTGTATTAAGAATCGATTGTCTTTATTTTAAAAACCTTCCAGAACAATAAGCGTTAGACATTTTCGAACAATAGAATGTCTAAATTAAGGTAAATCTTGCTGTTAAATCTCGTCGGAACTATTAAACTCCCTATAAGATTCCATAATCAGATCTATACATGGCGCAGAGTCGTAAGTTTTACTCTTTTCGTGAAAATTACTCGCACGAATTTCGTGTCTCGGTTTTTTTAGGTTACGAATAATTGTGGAGTTGAACGAGCCAGTCTTCCGCATGGCTTTTTGACTTCTTTGTTGTTATCTCACCCACAGAAAAGGCTGAGAGCAAGTCGGAAAGAAAGTTTAATTTGCATTGAAAGTGATTGTGTTAGTGAAATACTAGCCTCGGGTGCTTGAGTTACATTAGAAAATATGTAAGGAAATGAAAGTTTGTCTTGGATACATTTCTTTCCTTGCTGTTTACAGCATGGATAATTTAATGGACCATTTTTATCTTTAATATTTCAATTCCCGGGCAGTTTTCTGAGCCTATTGTCTAAATATACTTAATATCCCTAAACAGTTGAGCCTCGATTTCCCCAGGTTTAACTTATCAGGATGTTTTCAACCGGAAGTTTATCATTATTAAATAAATAGTAATATTTCATTAGTTTTGCTGCCTACTGTCCCTAAAAGATAAGACAGTACATTATTGTACATTTGACTGTTCCTGAAGATTAAATAATTTTACTGATCTATTATCTACATACTATACGCATATATTGATTTCTACACTACAGGCGTACTTAATTGTATTTCTCTTAAACAGTCTTGTTCTGTGTATGAATTAACTTACACTTGTAGACATTGTCACTTTAGATAATGCATTATACTACATATTTTTTAAATAAAATATAGCTAAAGGTAAGGATTTAGGTTTTGAAGAATTTAGGTTCTGAGGCCTTCATTTACAAGTTTTTTGTTTTTTTCTGACAATATACTTGTAAATTATAAGCATTGGGCACTAATATGAATATTAGCACTAATATGAGTAATTAACCTCAACACAGGAAAAGTCTTGAAATAAACTTTTAAAACTCATCCTTAAAAATGTAATATTGACGATCAGACTGGAATATTTATGAATATTCATAGCATGTACGGTGCACGGTATATTTAGTTAAGCATGATTTACACGCACTTTGCGTATAAATAAACTAAAAAAATGGATCAAATATGAATAAAATTGGTACACACGTGTCATTTATCAAAAATAATTCAGAATGAATTAGCGCAGTATGTTTCTACGTTTAATAAAAAATTTTTGTATTGATTGATCGTCAAAAAGTTCTACTAAATATCAAGAAACTCAAATGAATAATAAGAAAAATTCATTGCTTATAAAACTGTTGAGTAGCATAAATTTGAAAAAAGATTTTTTTATGAGGGTATGGAGTAATAATGAAAAACTGCACAGTAAATTTGCATGTTTTAAAATTAGTTGACGTCATTGCAAAAATGTATTTTGATGATAGTACTTTTCCGTAGTTAAAAATAGACTATGCATTTCAAAAAAGAAAAAAAAAAGTTTACGAATTCAAGATAAGTTTATTAGCTATAAAGGTTTTCTCTTCATGAATTTTATCAGTAAAATTTATCACATTTACGCCGTATATTTCCAATTTTGTAATTAGGTTTCTTTTTTAATAAAGCTATTTGTTACAAACAGCACCAAGACAAGCATAATTCCTCGGTAACGAGTCTATTGTATATTATCGATCAGGATCAAAGTCATAGATTAAGTTATTTTGAAATTTTATATGTAGATTTGAAGAATTAGAATTGTCTTGTAAAGTTAAAATTTTATAAAATTTTGACAGTTAGATTAAGTGAATCTTCGATCAAGCGGTATAAAATGTTTTCCCCTTTGCTTACGTGGACGATAGTATGACGTAATAGAATTATGCATGACAGCGTATAAACTATTCTACCTTAATTTAGCATGCGCCTTTGATTTTCGCATCACACAATTTAATTGGTTAGCAGTGGGCATTGTTCTTTTCTCGGATTCTTCTATAGATTTCTGAAAAGAACCGAGGCAGAAAAGATATGGAACTTTTCTTTCGTGAAAAGCTTCGAATCCTTTGCCTTCAAGGATTTATTTGTGATAAAAATATTTCTTTTAAATAATTGTATTCTACAAACAAAAACCTATATATCTGAGTAAAAGAATTCATTTTTGAGTAAAAACTCGTCATTATTACCCATTGCAGATTGAGCATCTCTTATTACAGAATCTTATTTCCGAAATGGTCTAAACCTCATAACTATTTGAGTCTATATTGACATCACCAATAGAAATTTTTTACCTCACCTTTTCACTATGGTACTCGTGCTTCACTATTGAACCCCATATTTCATCATTTTAACTCTTATCATTACTGTATACTTATGTTTCATCGCGTATTTACTGTCTCCAACTGAATGCCAGCAAGCTTATCAGTAGGATATAAACAGAGTCAGGAATACCCTTAATAGCACACAGAGTCGCGGCTTTGTCGATGTGACCAAGTAACGAGTCACTCTGGTCAAAGTCACAGGGTAACTGAACTTCGACCACATACTGACTTTTGTTTTGTGACTTTAACTATGAAGTCGTATGCAAAATATTGACTTTGACTATTCCAGTGACGTAGCGAGCATAACTGGCGCCCGGGGCACGATATCTTTTTGGCGCCCCCCTTTCCGAAAAACATATAGTAATATGATATATAGAATTAGTGAAAAGGACTATTTGGCGCCCCTGTGCGAGTGGCGCCCGGAGCATGATAGACCCCCTTGCCCACCCCTCGCTACGCCACTGGACTATTCACCGTGTAACGTTACATACAGATAAATCTGGTTTTATAGTGAGGTCACACCGTGACATCGCGGCGTAGCACTGTCACTACTTCTTAGTGACTTGGATTAGCACTTTACCTCAACTTCCAATGACTGGAAAGCAACTTTGATTTCTGGTTACGGTGGTAATAGGGAAATGCCAAGCTATTACTGATGGTTCACATAGATTAGTTGGTTGTTTTGTTTTTTTAAGCGCTCCGATCCTCTACTAGACTTGGGTCTCTGCCCTATTATTTATTATTCCGTATACGAAAATGTGCCCACGCCTGAAACTTTTCTAGTCTCAAGCGTTTTAGATAAGGGATACTCGACCAGTATTTTTCATTGTTTAATCGGGGCTTTAACTACCTATTTAACATTTGATGAAGATCGGCGTCTTAACCTCGATAGTGTTTTATTGCCATTTAAATAGACGTACTTGTTTTAAAAGTATACAGATACATCATACGTTAAGAACAAACTAAACGAGTTTCATTTGAGAACACAGTCGATCTCACTTAGTGAACCCCCATTTATGAAGAACGCAGGATTTCTGAGGATACAAGAACACAATGATGAATTTAACATTAAACGGGAGGCACTATAATAGATTTGAAAGAGCAAGACAAGGAAATGGAGTATAAGATTTTGCCAACTAAAAAAAAAAAAAAAAAAACAGAAAACAATAGATTCCGCATGAATATTTTGAAGATGTTGAAAATGGATAGTCCGACTTAGAAAAGAAAAATGATGTCTGACTGAAACCGACAGTAACATGAGTGATTTGGTCAATCACTGTATCAGTCGAACAGTGATGTGACATTTGACGATGCCAGACAAGAAGATAATCTTGCTGTAATGCAAGCATGAGCAGTTTCTGAGGCTCAAAATAATAAAACGGACGTTAATTGTGACGAGGATGAAGAATCTCAAACTGAATAGCCACCGACATGCTTAATTGCTTTAAAATATGGGGATGAACTTTTTTTTAAATGAAAGTTGCAAGTGGCAATGGTTATCCTGCAACGAGCACCAATTAAAAATTATAAAGCAAATCAATCTATTCATTTTCCCTGTTCTAAATGAAAACTATGAGAATTTTATCTCATATTTTTAATCGAATTTTTATGATTTCTCTCATTTAAGGTACGAAATTATTATACCTCTGTGCTCGTTATAAACCAGTTTGACTTTATTTAGTTTCTCATACAATAAAGTGGAAAAGAACATTTTCTTCCGTACATTTCTGGCACATTGGTGATGATAATAATTCCTTTTTCTGAATGCAAAATAGGTGTAGCAAATTTCGAACATATAACTTTCATTTAATAACAACTAGAGTGTTCGTCTTTAGGTCAAGAGGTAATTCTTAACATGCCCAACCTTTAATTGCGTCAGATAGATCACGACTTTAATTTCGAGAAAAAGTGCATTAACATTTAATTGCAGGAAACATCAGATACTAATCCCATTCCCAAATCGTTTTGAATCAATTTCAACCTGTCAGTTTCTAACAGGAAGTTGGGAGCCCTCCATATCTTATTTTGATGTTTATTGCAACTCTAGTTATTGTTTAGCTTACATTTTTCTCCAGCTATCTCGTCACGTATTCCTTCACTTCCTCAACCTAGATGAAGCTGTGTTCTGGCAGTACACTCGTTACATCAGTGTCAAGAATGATTGATGTACGTACATTTTGAGTCCTATATTCAGGAAGATGAATCCTTTGACGACTGTAAACTTTTGCCTTTTTCGTAGTATAGTCAACGACATATATTTTTGTTTTAGTGATACATTAACTCTCTAAACAATAGATAATAGCTTCGTAACGGCGTTGATGCCTTTTATGTTATTTATTCTTCAGTCAATGTGTATACCCCCGGTAAATAGGGTGTATGATGGTTGCGAAGACCCTCTGTTTAGTTGTTAAACTTTATGATTTCAATTAATCGAAACTTGAAAGCCATCGTATGAATTTCTTTTTTATCAATATGTCATAAAAGAATAATATTTATGAAGCAATCATATTTGCGGATAGTTACTTAATTAGTTAATGGCATAATAGAGGGATACAGTTGAGTATAAGGAGTTGTTGAGTATAAGAGTTGTTAGATTATCATGGTGGCTGTCTTATAATATCATGTAAACAGGTTTCGTTGAGTTTCTTCATGACCTTTTCAAAAATTTTAATCTATTTCTTTCTAAGATAATGGGTATAATTTTTTTTGATAAAGTAAGTAATGAACCTTCCCTAGATGAAACTGCAAAAGGAATGCTAATTAATTTATTTTTCAAAGCTTTAATGCTAATTAATTTCTTTTTCAAAGCTCTTTACCAAAGCTTTTTAGAGTATTTTTGAACAGAGCGAGTGATTTTAAAAATAATTATTATCTTTAAGATTCGACATTTTTGAATCATATGCCTGTATACTTTACGGTTATAGTTTGTTTCGTTAAACAAAATAATAAATAAAACCTTAATTTTCGTGCATTGACTGGAACATTTTTTTTTTCCAAGGCAGCAATTTTCTCATTTAAAGAAATTTTTATTTGAATTTACTTGCGAGATGTAAAATAACGTAAAGACGAATATACAAAGTTACTCTAAGGAACACATGAAAGCAAATTACATTGAAGTTGGGTTTTTTCTTATTTTTTTTATTTTGTTGTTGTTAAAAGCAACAGTGATGAATACATACGATTTTGAGATAATTACATAACTTTTGTTTTTATATTTACACTAGCTGAAAACCCGCACTTTGCTACGGAGTACATTCAAATTAAATACAACGGTCAATGTATGCAATTAATGCCTATATATATATATATAATAAATACGACTATCAATGTATACAATTGATGTAAAAAAACAAAAAAATATATTTATAAAAAAATCGTGAGAGATTTTTATTGACAAAATAATGTAGAAGAAAATATTCATATTAAATCTAATAGGACATACTAAAAAATATAGTACAGTTCATATAGTACAGTTTGAGGAACATATCTTTTAATGTATTTTAATATTTTTTGGATATTGCCCAATCGTCTGCCGCATTAGCAAGAAAAGAAAAATATTTTTTGTCTATTTCATTGTTATGGACGTGACGATAAATTTATTTAAAGTACCAGAAAAAGAAATCATGTGATCAGCATTTAATAAATTAAATTCTAAAATTTAATCTTTAAAAATTCACCAAAAATCAGAAAATTCAGGTAAAGATTGGAAAAAGATTTCATTTTAAAGGAATTTTTATGATCTTTCTCGTGATATAAATTTCATAACCCTAAAATTATTATTTTAAATGCAAACTTAGAAAAAAGTTACTAAAACAGCTTAAAAATTTAGTTTTAAAAAATCTAAGAAAATTTTTTCAAAAATCTTTCTTAGTGCTTCCCTACACTATAAGAAGAATCGCCATGCAAAATTTCAGCCCTTTAGGTACAGCGATTTGGTCTGTGCGTTGTATGTCAGTCAGTCAGTGAGTCAGTCAGTTACGGAACTGTTTTATGTATATAGATAAAATGAATGAAATTCAGTTTTGGGATTTATTGATTGTTTTTAAAATATAACTCTATATAAAGATTCCTCCAAGAAGTCTAAATGAATCTGAAGAATATGTTTGTCATGTACTTTTTTTTAATATTTTTTTATTTCAGTAAATTTAACTTTATGCATTTAATTAGGGCCTTAGTACTAAAAAAAGACAAAGATGGACAGTGTTTTAATGTAAACAACAGTTAAGGTAAACCACAGTTAAGGTAAACCACAATTTTTCCATTTGCAATTGTAAATTATATAGAATAAAGAGTTTCATACCAATTTTTATATTTTATTGCTGATTTATAATCGGTTTACGTTAATTGATTCTACGTGTTTAAAACAGTTACAAATATCAATAAATATTTCAATTCAACAATATGCGATTGCAATAAATAAATAAATAACAATATATATATATATATATATATATATATATATATATATATATATATATATATATATATATATATACTATTATTAGTATATATATTATCTGTATGCTGAGGTAAAAATGTACCGAGTTCAATTTTTAAAAGTTGACCGTTTAACTTTATTCTTCATATTTTTTGCACTAATTTCAGTGGCGCAAAGCTCTAACTGGAATAATTATATCAAAGAGACCTTGCCAGTTAAAAACGACACCATGTCCTATCATTGGTATTAAGGTAAACAGTACTAAATGGGTTTACATTGAAACCTCCTCTAAATTTAATAAATGTGACTTAGTGTCTTTTACCTCCGGTACACGGATATATATATATATATATATATATAATATATATATATATATATAATCTGTATGCTGCAGGTAAAAATGTACCGAGTTCAATTTTTAAAAGTTGGACCGTTAACTTTATTCTTCATATTTTTTGCACTAATTTCAGTGGCGCAAAGCTCTAACTGGAATAATTATATCAAAGAGACCTTGCCAGTTAAAAACGGACACCATGTCCTATCATTGTATTAAGGTAAACAGTACTAAATGGGTTACATTGAAACCTCCTCTAAAATTTAATAAATGTGACTTAGTGTCTTTTACCTCCGGTACACGGATATATATATATATATATATATATATATATATATATATATATATATATATATTTCAAATCGTTGTCTACTTTAAATCCGTACTTGCCCCCTCCCTCGCTAATATCGGAGTCCTGATAAAATGTATAAGATTCCTATAAGCTGAATTTTATAGCGCTTTTAGTTTGTAACTATTCAGGATTCTTACATGTAGTGAGAAATAATGTGTTGTATGTTAAGCTGAGATTTTTCAACTAGATAAGTTTTTCCTGTTGTCTCGCTGAAGATTACTGCAATCTCTTATTGAAGAAATAGTTACTCTCTAATTGTGTACAACTCAATTCAGAAGAAATTGCATATTATCTCACAGTGCTCCTTTACCAACATATTTATGAATACATTTGTTAAATGTAAATTGGTTTTGTTTGTTCTAATATTTCTTTCATTTGTCGGAAGTTTCAGTTCTAATGGATTTTAGCCTTCTGAAAGAAGGTCTACTTTTTAATTTCCTGATGTTTGCAAGATAGGTAGCACTGGCAGAGAAAATAAAGACTGAAAATTGAATTTAATGGTCAAAATACGAAAATATTTTAAAAGAGATCCCCAGTATCCTACCATTATTCCTTTCAATGAGGAAAATCTCTGTTATTATGTCCCTTATCTAGCAGTATAAAAGTAATATTAAAAAAAATCAATGCAATTTGCTAAGCAATTTACGCACGGATCTGGTAATAGGTTATGCAAATGAAAAACTATTTCTGGTACTTCTATCGTAATCATACGTTTCATCTTGTAGGGGATGAAATCAACTTATTTTGACCGGAATAAGGAAGCCCAAACACACTAACATATATATCAGTCAGAAATTCCTGGCATATTTCCACCCGGGAACAACTCGCGTCTAATTCTAGCATGCCTGCTAACAAGCACAGATTTCGTATGCTAATCATTGTACTTGAAGCCAGTCGCCACAAGAACCGAAGAAAACCGTCCCTCCTTAAACCGAATCATACCTGCACAAAAAGCTCTCTCGAGATATTGACCGGCGTTCTGAGGAAACGCATCGGGGCATAGCAAATGCGGGGGAAAGGGAGGTATAAGGAAAAAAGTGAGGTAGCAGCATCTCTCATTAGGGGCCCTGTTTTTGCAGGGGAAGGACTCCTAATGATTACCACTGTCTTAGAGGGTGAGCTCTTGCACCTGTTGTTTCCGCTTGTCTGCCCAGTTATTATTTTTTTTCGCTCGGTTTTTATTACCTGCTACCTTGAGGATTGATATTTGCTTAGAAACGGAGTGTATCTTTGACCTTCGTCTGTTCTTTTGACTACTGGCTGTACAAACATGAACTTCCTTGAGAGAAAGGAAAAATTATGCAATAATATTGAGAAATTTTGAGGTCATTATGTAATTTGTATTTGCTTTATATATCCGACACTGCACTGCAGTAAACCCTAAGGTCTAGAGACATGAACTGAAGTTTTAGAAACTCAAAGGAAGTCCATGAAAGTAACGTTATAATACATCCGTTGCTTTAATGATTACTAAAATAAATTATTGCCACACATAAAAACTTAAACTGAAGCATTAAACCCTATTGTTACGGCTTCAGAAAATTTTTTGTTAAATGGAAAGAACATCTAATGAGCATTGAATGAACACTAATGTGAAAAAACTTTTGTTTCTACCAAAAACTGAAAAATATATTATATTTAATAAAAATAAGAAAATATATTACAATGATATCTAAACTGGGGGTTATTTACACTGACTGACACACACACACACACACATACATATGCGTGGATGAATGAACAAATTGTGATATATATATATATATATATATATATATATATATATATATATATATATATATATCGAATCTAATAAAGCTAAAGTAAAACAAAACTGAAATAGTATTAATGATTTCAAACGACTTCTTACTTTTATAAAGATCATCAACAATACATCGTATCGCGAATTAACGTTTTTAATCGTATTCTCAACTAAAAAAGATCTCAATAAAAAAACATTCTTCTGTTGAAGCAATTATTAGATCTTTCAGAGTTTTTTTTTTAGATTTCACTGAACATAAAACAGCATTTTCGTTTTAACTTTTTTGAAAGCATAATGGTATCTTAGATGCTGACAGATATTTTAATATCGGTAAAGGTCATATTAGAACAAAACAAGAACATTCATGAAGAACCACAGTCTGTACCTAGTGATGCGAATTCCCCATATTCCTGGTTAATCAAGATGTAAAAAGCATCCGTTAACTTTCGAGTTAAGATCTTACATAAGTTTTATTTCTATTCTTATTTCAAAATCTATATTGTGATAAAAGGCTTTATTTGATTTATTTCTTGCCACTGGATATAGAAATATCTAGCGTACATATTTTCAAGCTTTTTTACATCTGTTTACATCTTGATATTTAACATCTCTCACCATACATTTTCATACTGGTAGAAAATGAATTTTGAATAGTCTGAAACATATGTACTAAAACTAAAAGTCCCATTCAAATGTCATTCATGCAAATAATTCCTTTTACACCTTCCAATTCAGGACTCAATTCTGTAATGTAACCGAGATTGAAACAACTGAATTGTTTACAAAGAAGAGGAGAAATTTGAGGTTTATCATATGTTATTACAACTGTAATGTCTTAAAAATGCTCAAAAATCGATATTTTGTTTTTATATTAATTGAAACCCGGATTTATTCTGAAAAATTTTGTACCACTTTTTTTGTGATACGACAATTGCATCATATGGTATTAAAATAATGTGAACATCCAAATAGTGGTTTTTTAAACAAAATTTAAATACATTTATCTCAAAATATGATTTTCTGACTTTGCGTACATGATATTTCAAAAACTATTTCAGATAAGGGCTTAAAATGTTCTACACATGTTAATGTTAACCTTCTTCATAAAATGATTTAAAAGCTTGGTGTTATCTTATGCAATAAAAATTTCACAAGAGGTTTTATGAGAAAATTAGGAATTAAAAAAAAAATTAATTGTTTATTATAAATACTGAAAATGAAGGTAACTGAAAGATTCTACGTCAATATATTATGCCAAATGATTTCTTTAAATTAAAGCGTGTTTAATGTTAATAAATTAAAATTTACATCAATTATCGTGCGCGCATTGACCCATGGTAATTAGGAAAAGTAGGAAAACAACATGTTACTTTAATTAAGATTCCCTAATTAATTTAAATAATTTACATCAATATGATATTTTGGTTGGCAACAACTCTGTTTTGGTCTAACACACCAGAAATTTTCATTAAATTTACTTCTTTGGTTAATTTGTTAAAATTTTGAAAACTTAGTCAATTTCCTGGCATTTTTCCAAGTCCAAGGTGTACCTATCCCTTCCTAAAACATACACGTGCGGCTCCCCCCACCACACAAATATTTCTGACTACGTCTGAGGCGAGATGCTCTCCATAAGAACTTTAAAAGACAAATGAATGCCTTATCTATGCTAGATGGTAGGGAGCTAGAATAACGTTGGTACTCTTAGCCCACCCAACACCTCTCTTTAGAGGTTCTAACGTCCAAACTAGCTATTTTAATTGGAAATAGCCATAAAAATGCGCAGCTGAAGGCAGTGAAATAGAGTGATTGAACATCCACTCTCCTTATTAAAATTGAATTGTACACGAAAGAAATTACACGCTCCAATTCCTTTTCCTCCCCCCTTTTTTCATCAGTAGAGAAGCATCTACGGAAAAGTTAATATCTACCAACTTGAATCAAAAATATTTTCATTGTGAAAAATGTTGGAATAGATAGATGTTTGTCTCTTTATCTACGGGGAATGTCAGAAAGTAACCGAGGGAAAACTTCTTGAGGAAATGTCTATTAATAACAATAATGGTGAAAGGAAACGATACAGGGGCGTATGTTGCTATCATTCATACGGGCAGATAACAGAGGTGGCATCTCGGGGGCACTGAATGGACAGCTCCCAAGCGGTTCATAGACGTAAATAGATGAGCGGAACGATCTATTGTGCTTTCGATTTATTATTAGATAAAGACATCATTTTATAAATATAGGGAAATTAGGTTGAAAAATTCATTGCAGAGTTGCTGCATGAATAAATAAAAAGAGAATTTAATTTTATTTTTGGATTTTACGATGTTATTGTTTAGATGTTATTTGTTTGTTATGTTTCAGAAGCCTTCTTTTGTTGACAGTGAAAAAGAATTGAAACATTATGATCCCTTAAACTGAGGATTTTTTCCTTCAAGAAAATTCGAAAAAAAAAAAAAAGAAAATAAGATATTATAAAAGAAAACATGTTATCTTGGTTACTCGAATAAAAAATATTCCATGTAACCGTGTAAAGAGTATTCCACATTTGTTTGGCATTTTAGAGAGCAATAAATGAGGTTTTGTCATGCGGAAAAGTAACTCGCATAATAAAAGACTCCAGGGGTGCTGAAACAATATTAATCAAAAGATCACATGAATTATTACATTATCATTACCTAAATTATAAATTATGGTTGCTTGAATTATAAAGTGATTTAATCTTGCAGATTTAAACGCTAATTATTACTTAATGAGAATGAAATATTTAATGTTTTTAACTATTATTAAAATTGATAAAAATATTTCTTTTGGAAATACTGTTATTTCTAATCCTCTGTAATATTATAATAATGAAAAAAATTTATAGATTGAATAGAATGAAATAACATTTATAGAATTTTTTAGAAAAAAAAAATTAGTCGCATTCTCTCACAATTTCGAAAATTTCGTTTTTCATAAAAGTGGAAGATTTTAATTTCACATGTACAACTACTTACAAGCAAACCTATTTGAAGACTTTATCTGTATATATATAAAACAGTTCCGTAACTGACGACTGACAGATAACGCACAGACCAAACCGCTGAACCTAAAGGGCTGAATTTTGCATGGCGATTCTGCTTATAGTGTAGGGGTGCACTAAGAAAGATTTTTGAAAAAATTCTTCTTAGAAATTTTAAATTAAATTTTTAAGCTGTTTATGTAACGTTAAGTTTACATTTAAAATAATAATTTGAGGGTTATAAAATTTATATCACGAGAAAGATCATAAAAATTCCTTTAAAATGAAATCATTTTCGAATCTTTACCTCCATATCTGATTTTGATGAATTTTTAAAAATTAATTTATAGAATTTTAATTTATTAAATGCTGATTACTGAGTTTCTATTCTTTTTGTGATTACTTTAATCTGATTTTGCGTTCACGTGCATAACAACGAAAAAGACAAAAAAAAAAAAAAATTCTTGCTATATGCGGCAGACGATTCGACATTATCCAAAAAAATATTAAAATACAGTAAAGATATATTGCTCAAACTGTACTATATTAACAGCACTATATATTTAGTATGTTCTATTAGATTTAATTTGAATATTTTCTTCTACATTTATTTTGTCTATAGAAATATTTGCTACGATTTTTTTATAAATAAGTTTTTCGTTTTATTTAGATCTCCTGCATACATTGATCGTTGTATTTTTCATAAGTGTATATATATATATATATATATAATATATATATATATATATATATTATATATATATATATATTATATATATATATATATATATATATATATAGACCATTAATTGCATAATTGAGCGTTGTATTTAATTTGAATGTACTCCGTAGCGAAGTACAGGCATTCAGCTAGTTTTGTATAAATCTTCATCAAGTACACCAAATATTGGAAGGACCCCAAATTTATTTTATTTTACTTGAAAAGTTTAACTCAAGTAATTTATACGAAGAACCACTAGAAGTTTCGTTCGAATAAAAGCGTCCCCAATCAATGATATAGACGTCAAAGCTCTTCCTCTCATGCCTCAGTTGAACAGCCCATGGGAGGTTTCAAGTTGTCGCCGCAATTTACGGGTCAGAGGATAAGAGCGTGGATGAAATAGGATGATGTATTTATGGCGTCTGGAGGCCTATTATTGAGTTTTATGATTAGTTGAGCTTTAATTAGAAACCAACCCTCTCCATGTGAAATGTGGATATTACTGCATGCGGGTTTATTGCTAGCTCCTCTCAATTTAAAATACAGTTAAAATGCAATGTTTTATGTAACTAGAAAACGTTTTAATTTTTAAAACTGTGAAAACAAAATTCAGTTTTAGTTTACATTATCCCACTACAGTCGAACCCCGTTACTTACGAGCTTCAAGGGAACAAGGTTTTGTTCGCTTTATCCGATGGCTTCGCTATATCCGAACAGTTAAAAGAAAATGCTAGAGTTCACAAAATGTGATAACTCATTAGTTGCGACGCGGGTATCAGTAATGATGTATTAACCTTTAGCATACGGGGGCCATTTTTCCGATTTAATCGCTCGAATGGGAAATTGTATACCCCCCTTGTAAGAACGGACATTTAGGACGTTATATATCTATATTTATATAGTAGATATATATATATATATATATATATAGATATACACTGCTGGCAACCAAATTGCAACACCACGAAGACAAGAGGTATCAACAACAAAATTATTTTGTAGATAACATGTTGACCAAGTATCAAATGATAAATTTATCGACTTCTGTGAAGTGTGGTTCCTGCCAAAATCAGTAGCCAGAGTAGCCGCCATTGTTGGAAATCACCGCTGCACACACGCCTCGGCATTGATTCAAGAGACTTTGGATGAGTTCTTGGGTACAGCAGACCAAGCAGCTTCCACAAGTTGCCAAAGTTGATCTGATGCTGGCAGCTGGGGATGGAATCTGGGTCAATCGTAGAGCAACATGGACCACATGTTTTTCTATCGGCGAAAGATCCGGAGAGCGAGGCGGCCAGGGAAGCAATTCAATCTGGCGATTGACGAAGAACCGTTGGACAAAGCGTGCCACGTGTGGTCGCGCATTCATCCTGTTGAAATATGGCTGTGGGCAAGCCCTGAAGGTAAGGAAGGACAACTGTCTCCAACACCTCGGAGATGTAGCGCTGGCTGTTTAAAGTACCGGCAATGCGTACTAGAGGTGTGCGAGAGTGATATCCAATACCGCCCCATACCATAATACCCGGTGCAGGACCAGTGTGGCGGTGCATAACGCAGCTGTTCAGCATCCTTTCTTCACGGTGTCTCCAGACTGAATGCGACCATCGTGGTGTTGCAGACAGAAGCGTGACTCGTCAGTAAAGACAATTTCATTCCATTCTGCCGTCCACATCCTTCTATCATCGCACCATTTGCGGCGGAGACGTCTGTGGTTCTGCGTCAAGGGTAGACAAAGCAATGGACGTCTTGCGGACAGACCACTCTGCTGTAAACGGCGTCGAATGGTACGAGCAGACACTGGATGATGCGTTACAGACTGCATGTGCTGTGCTATGGGTTCTTGATGTGACTGACCGATCCGTCACTGCCATGCGCACAATTTGCCTGTCATCACATGAAGTGGTGCGCTGAGGTGGATGCGATCGAACACGCCGGTCCGTTGTACCCTCCTGCATCCAACGATCACATATCCGCATTACAGTTGTTTGGTTTCGTCCAACACGACTCCCGATTTCCTGAAAGATAATCCACAATCTCGGCAGGCCACTATCCTTCCTCTGTCGAACTCGGATACTTGATCAAAGTTGATCGCTGTTTTCGACGAGGCATAATTGATCGTTTTTTTGAAAAAAACCACAAGAAAAACACAATTGCCGAACCTTGAAATCGTCGAAATCTCCAAGCCTTAAATAGCGCTTTGAAGTGGCGCCACAGGCGCGCGTGATGTGCGTCTGCGCTGAAATTCTTAATCATTTGCATATCTCACCTCCGCTAATGCATGTTGTAAATTTCATGTTATTTGCATGTTTCCTTCAGGGTAGTTGCATTTACAGTGGCCAGCAGTGTATATATATTGTATCCAATATTCTTGGATACATGCTATCCCACCCGTAAGGAAAAGGTTAAAAAGGATAAAAATCTTTTAAAAATGTTCATTAATGTAATTTAACTTGGCTAAAATCGATTACATTAACTGACACAATACCTAATTAAGTTACGTATAATAGGAAAATGGCTAGACCAAAATTTTCGGTCGTTATATCCGTGAGTTCGTTGTACATCGGTTCGCTATAGCGGGGCTCGACTATATTTGTTTCCAACTGTAAAAATCCAACCCTCGATTGATCCGATGGAAACCCATAGAATTCGAATAATTCATTTAATTTTAAATTTAAACCTAAATGGCAATTGATTATGAGATAATGCAATTAAATACTTCAGTGTAATAATTTTATTAAAAATTCACGTACCTGTGTTCATCATTAATTTTACAAGACATGGTTCGACAGAGAAATTCTCGACAAAGAATATATTGGACTACAGCATTTTAAATTGTTCTCAGTATTTCAAGTGTTCAAGCATTTTTCTTCGTTTTTTCTTCAACTACTGTGTCATTCCGTTCCCAAAACCTTTTTCTCAAAATAAATTCAAGTCTTTGAAAACAAACTTAAGAAAACTCTATTTTTTTTCTTTTAAATGACAGAAATAATACTGATGTTAAGAATGATTGAATAGGAAAACAGTTTCTACGAATCGTTTTAAAAAAGAAAAATTTTAAAACTAGTAAAATTAAATCGAATCTTGAAAACTGAATTGAAAATTTAGAATTTAGAAACTAAATAAATTTAAAATCGATTGAAACTAATATTGGTGCTTGAAACAGATCAAGAGGTAATAGATTTTTTTAAAAAAGACTGAAACAAAATTTATTATAAATAACCAACTATAAATAAATTCGATTCTTAAATATTGCCAAAAGTATATTTATTCTTAGAAAAAAAAACTCTTAAAATTAACTTAAAATCAAACAATTTTTTTTGAAACCCATTAAAAATAAAAAATTCAATCCTAAAAACCGACAAAAAATAAAATCGGTCTATCAACATTTGCAAAAAAATTCCCTTTCATTTAGGCTTTCCGAAAAGTTCTCTTATAAACAGCCCACTATACCTGAAAACTTTCAGTTTCAATATATATATATATACATTACAGAATATCCGCATTCTGATTAAAAGTTAAGACAAAGAAGTCAACGCATTCGGTTGTTGGAGCATAAAATGAGGTTTGAAGATACAAATGTTATCATCGTGGTTGAGAGAGTGTAATTCTTTTTGCAGGGAAAAAAGTGAAAAATAAAGGTCAACAAAGGAGTTCACGCAAATGATGAACAGTCAAAGAAATAAGTGGAGGCCACAGTAACATTTTTGCGGCTTTTGCGGTCATGCAGAGCTTGGGGCACTAAAAGGGTCATCGGACATCAAGGAATGGCGTCTTTTTGATTTGCATCGTTCTTCTTATCAACCGAGAATGGCATGAGTGAAATTGCTGCTTTAAATTACCCTATCTTCTTTCGCTGCGTTTCATGCTTTTCAGTTTGCCGGAATATCTTTTTGAACTTTACGAATTAAAAAAACATATTGGAATTGGGAATAATGGGGCTATTACAAAGACAAAATTGCCCCGTTACGTATTGTGTGGGAGAGTAGTATAACAAAAGACGCGGTTTCTGGTTGAGGAAAAACTCAATCTCTTTACATAAATTGTGGCTTTGCTCGTAATTCATGTATAATCAAAATGATTTTTAATTTAAAGAAAATCAAATAGCGTATTTCATGCTTTTATAACAGTGTCGGTTTTTCTATGTGAGAATTGACATCAATCAAATGAATTTTCAAGAAAATTAACAAATGTTAATCGTGGGAAGACCATTATGTGTCTCTTTACTTTCTTTTGATAATTTTAAAAGTTTTGATTTAAGGTTCAAATTTAATCCGCAAATTCTGTTTCTCTCAGATGTAAATATTAACATGAAAATCGATAGGTTATGTTATTTGAGGCGTTGAAAGGCAAAGTGGTGTAAATCACATTTTCAACTTTTTCATTTGGGGGCATATATGTAATCTCCAAGTTCAATTTATAGTGGAATTGTAAATAGTTATTATTTGCAATATTGTAATAATCATTATGAATTATAATTTGTTCAATTTATGGTGGAATTTTTTTGTAGTTTTTGCTGCTAAACTCTCTTGACTTACACAACTTGACTTACTGACTTAACCACTTTGCCTTTCACCGCCTCATTTTATACGCACATATAGACTTATGCTTTGGTTGTAGCATTACTGAATTCTTTACACTTAAAGCTTTTACACAAACCCTGGCTAATAGTTAAAACACAGTTTTTTGCGATAATTAAGAAAATTATAAGACACAAAGTCGTTTATAACTTTTTTTTAAAACTTGAACCGATTTGTATATTTCACTATATTATTTAACCCTAGAGAGACGGCTGCCTTCATTTTTACTTTTTTGGACATACTATTGAGCGCTATGTCTATATTTATGTCCTCAGGCTTCTGAAATTTTAAGAATTTTTCTAATTTCCCGCGAAATATGCACACACATTTACAAAATTATATTCAATAGTAAAGAGGGGGAGAAAATGTGTTGTATACCTATTTAGACTAAAAGACGTCAATTTGACGGCATTATAGAAAAAAGTCAGAAATCTTTAAAATAATACCCGAAAAATGTTAGTTACTTTTCGTCTCTTTCCCCTTTTGCAAATAACAGAAATATTGACTTTTCGGAAATATTGGTGATGAAAAATAAGGACTGCACAACTATGCATGTATTTTTACGGATAAACCCTACCAGCTTGTCAGCTCCACATACCTGCATAAAACATATCTAAATATTACTAATTTATTATATATTGGTATGAAATAGTTAAAAATTTAAAGTATTTAACCATTTAAAAACATTAAATATTTTAAATTCTTGATTTTATTTTTAACCGTCAAATGACGGCCTTCAGTATTTTAGTGACAAAATGATTCCCGTCTTTCTAGTGTTAAGCTTTTAGCGTAGATAAATGTATAACCATGATTCTCTAATGAAATGTTCAAAATTATCTCAATGCTGTGATAATATGCCTGAGTGCGAAAACTTACCGAAAGGAGTCCGTTATAGGACAATCTCGTATCGATTTTCCTCTTTTAATTTTACTTCTGTGATGGTTCACATAATGTAATTCTTGTCATGCAGTTCTCATATTTTACACTAGCTGAAAACCCGCACTTCGCTACGGAGTACATTCAAATTAAATACAATGGTCAATGAATGCATTAATGTCAATATATATATATATATATATATATATATATACAATTGATGTAGAAAAAATATATATATTTATAAAAAATCATAAGGGATATTTTATAGACAAAATAATGTCCAATCGTCTGCCACATTAGCAAGAAAAAAATATTTTTTTATCTATTTAGTTGTTATGCACGTGACGATAAATTTATTTAAAGTACCAGAAAAAGAAATAACGTGATCAGCATTTAATAAATTAAATTGTAAAATTAATCTTTAAAAATTCACCAAAAATCAGAAAATAGAGGTAAGATTCAAAAAGATTTCATTTTAAAGGAATTTTTATTTTCTTTCTCGTGATATAAATTTTATAACCCTCAAATTATTATTTTAAATGAAAACTTAAAAAAGTTACTAAAACAGCTTAAAAATTTAATTTAAAAAAATCTAAGAAGAATTTTTCAAAAATCTCTCTTAGTGCACCCCTACACTATAAGAAGAATCGCTATGCAAAATTTCAGCCCTTTAGGTACAGCGGTTTGGTCTGTGCGTTGTATGTCAGTCAGTGAGTCAGTTACGGAACTGTTTTATATATATAGATAACGGAGACTCATTGTTCATATCCTCCTGTTGAACGCCACCATGATGGTTTTCTGCGAGAGCCTGAACTCGAGCCTCAGGCCCTCGCAATTTGAAACGGAGACTATCAATAAAGCTATCCCAGTCTTATTATACTTTCACCATTTTTTCTTCTTAAAGGGTGAGGGAAAGTATGAGTATGTAAGTGTAATAGAGAATTAAATCGTTGTAACTTCTCTCATTCCTTTAAATCCATTAGATCGCGAAAGAAGGGAAAATTACATTAGGCCATTTTACTTTGCCCTCACATGCAAATGGTCATTAAATGTTTTAATTAGTTTATTTATACATTGTTTTTTGTTATTTACCCAGAAGAATGGTTGTTATTTCATGAGCAATTATTTATACTTCCTAAGGAAAATAAAACAAATTACCCCAGGGATGGTAATTTATTTATTCAGTGAATTGTTAAATTATATATATTAGGACTTTAGCTACAAATTTCCCTTTTTAATTTGAATTCTAACAGATCATGAGATATGAAGGTTTTTAGCAAACTTTCTTATTAATAATCTCCATATTTTCAAGCAAAAAAAAAATCTTACTATTAACCTATCAATTTAGTGGAGAAACAAATTATCTTTTTACAGCATTTGTAAACAAAATACATTCGCAGTTTGCATTATTATAACTTTCTATATGAAATTAAAAAAGATCTTTGAAATAATTGCTTTAGCATACATGCTCATGTACTGGTAACACAATATTTTCCCTCCAGAAGCACTTACATAGGCATTTAACAATATATTTAGAAATTAAAGGGGAATTATATTGATTGTAAACCAAGGAAAATATTTGAATGCAACATGATTTCCCAACGTGAAAAAGTCTCAATTTACATTATATCAAAGGTTACTAAAAAAGCCCCACTGGGAGGTAAATATATCCACTAAATGCTTTTAGATATGAAAGGTTATAGCGTTTTTCATATTTGCACTCTGGATAAAATTTAATACATACATACCTGAAATTTGAAGAAACACATTTTCAAAATAAAAATGAAAAAATCTTTAAACTCACTCGAACGACCAACTCAATTTTTGAATACAAAAGCTTCCCAACACCACATACATTTGTCAAAACAGTTCTACACTTTGCTTCTCCTTTAATCTTGCATTTACGGCTTCCTCATTTATCTTTGAAACAATTCTCCGCTTTGCAAACACACAGAATCTGCAAGTTTTTCGAAAAGTATTTATGGTATTGCCTTAACTAATTCGTAAAGATTTAAATATTTCAATCCATGTAAAGACACGTTCATTAAAATATGTTAGTGTATTCATCACTCTGATTTCTTATGCGTTTATACTATAGAAAGGAATTTTTTGGTGCTCACATATAATTGTCAAAATTTTTGGTTGGAAATTTAGACCACGGATGCACTTTAGAAAAAGTTTCTTCGGACTTCAATCTCTCAAAATCACTGATGCTCAGCGAATGACTCTGGAAAGAAAATACTTACACAATGAAATACTAAATAATAATAATAATAATAATTGTGTATTATTGATATTTTGCTATTTAAATCTGTAAGGTATACACAAGATTCGATTCACAAGAATCGAACTTTTGAGTGAATGAATTGAAGAAGCTGCTTGAGATATGCTAATTTCGGCATACGCGCTTAGTATAAATACCATGCAGCGTCATTAATAAAAAAAGGTTGTTAAGGGTTGAAAAAGGTGTTGTTAAGGTTGATAGATAAGCGAGAGGGAGCTATGGGGTAAGTAGCTCCAGGTGTTATCCTGCGCTAGTGCTTAGGGGACCCAAAGTTTACGTGGCAGTACTGCTGGTTTGTCTCTCTGCTGGTTTGTGAGTATTTGAAATGTGTATTTCTATTGAATGCTAATATATATATTCCGTACAAGTAGTACGTATGCTTATTGCTGTAAAAGCAAATTCTATATGTGCAACGAATTCAATAAACATTGTTTCATGTATAAACTGTGTTTGCATCAAATTAATTTAGAGGGCCACTTCAAATTATATACACCCAAGTCTGGGTAGAAGTGAACTAATTTCTCTATTAATCGACACCTTAAAAACTATTCTTTTAGAAAAGGATATTATTCTTTATTTTAACCTTATAAGCTTAATTTACAAGCGCCTGAAGCACTAAACATATCGCAGCATATTTTTGAAACTGATATCCCTTCTTTTTAAAACCATTATTGAAAAATCAGTATTTGAAAGGTATGTAACACACCAGTGTACTTAAAAATTACTAAATTCCTCTGATAAGATCCTTTTTTAATCCAGATGTCTCCCAAAATTTACAATGCAGATGATCATTAGCATTTTAATAATAAAGAATATACCTTTTATGTAAGACACTTCTTCTATAAGAAAGGAGAATGAAAAATACAGCGACCCTCCCTAATATAAATGAGAGCTTCACAGACTCTTAGCCCAAGAAACAAAAGAAGAAAAATGAGAACTTCACCTCTTGAAAATAAATTTCACAACATCAAATAAAGAATTCAAATATTTTTAAAAAAATGAAGAGGAAAAAAAAGCAAGGAATTTTCAATAAAATGTTTTACAAAAGAATTTCTCTCTGTTAGAGTAGATGAAAAACGAACACCGAATTTTAAATTCTTATCTGTATTCTCTTTTTAATAAAATCGAAATATTTTTGGTCGTCCCTTGCTTAACTCTTGGAATATTAAATTGTTTTAATCGAATAGCACGGAACTTTTGCTGATCGAATGGGTATTGAACTGGACATTTTAATATATGTGAATTTTTTCATGCGGCAAAAATGTTTTGAATGAAGTTAAATATAGAAGTTTTTACATGTATTAATTTTATGATATAAATTCGATTTTAAGAATCAGTAGGTTTGCTTTTTACGGGAAGACGGGCATGGATACAAGTGTTTTCTGTTTCAAAATTATTTGTTCTAATATTTTGATAGCAAATCATGAAGATTTTCCCCCACTGAATAAATATTGGAAACATAATGTTTTATTTCTTATTTTAAGTCATATTACTGACAAAATTTTATTAAAGCAACAGAGTTTAAAGGCATCTCCTGTTCTTTCCGTTTTAAATTGAAAAGTGCTTTGAGTGACTTTTTGTTGAACCTTACATACATAGACACTTCTTTTTTTTATTAAAAATTCTTTGGATGCTTCTGGATGTTTTATCCTACCAACTTTCTATTAACTTTTTTTTTTATCTGCTTTTATATGCCAAAGTATATGATTATTTCAATTTCAAAGAACAACATAATTTTAAAGTTTATTATTATTTATTTTATATGTAGAGCTAGATATCTGGAAATGCTTTAGCTGAATGGTGCATTAATGCCCCGAAGTAACTTTTTAATTTCAAGTGTGTAGTTCATAGCATGCATTACCAAAAAAAATGTACTTTCAAGAAGTGTAACTTTTGTTGTTTCTTAAGGCTGTGGCACACGATGAAAATTCGCTCAATACGTAGGATTGTACAGCACAAATGGGTCCAATAAGAGGTGAGGAAGGGTTGATCATAACAGATTAGCCATCGCCTTAAAGGTGTTCTTGCTCCTTTCTCATTGGTGAATGAAAATGCTTTCTGCTTTCGGGAGCAGTATTGCATATGAAGCAATGCTGTTGTACTGAGCAAATATTTGTCATTCAGTGCATATATTATATTACTGGCTTTACAAATGTAGCCCTGCACCATGAGTACGTAAAGCTTGAGAGAATTTATTTTTCAATTCCTACTATTAGTTCACACTCTCCCTATATATATCTTGTTCAAATTTTCAATCGTTAATAAAATACTTTTTATTCATCCACTCAAGTTCAAATACATTTTTTTAAACTTGTAGTGGATGACACTTGATGTTAATACAGTTTTTTCAAATATTAATTCATTAATTAAATTTAATTAATCGATTTTAGTTTTAGACCTAGAGCGTCTCCTGCTCTTGAATGTTAATTTCCCTCTTCTTACTCTGTAAACTGTAGCACTGCGGTAGCGCGGGCTCCTCCCATCCTGTAGGTTGCGGGATCGAATCCCTAACCTGACAAACTTTTTCTCTCTCTTCCCCCCCTCCTAATCTCGCACAGTAGGCAAGGTTCTGGCAGGCAATCCTTTTTTTCAATTCCTACTATTAGTTCACACTCAAATTTTTCTTTGTTGACCTAAGTAGGAATTGACTTTAAAAAATTTTGTTTTTATATTACTTGTTTCTTTTGAATCTTCAACTATTTTTTTTCCAGAGAACTTTCTGCAATTTCTTTTTTCATTTTTTTCTTTTTTTTTTTTTTTTTAGAAATTTTCGTCCTGTTTTCATTTAGCATAGGTGTAAGAGAATATGTTAATAGACAAATTTCAATATCCAAGACTTTAAGTATTTAAAGTTCAGTTATATTGCCCACATCAAAAGAGGGAACAGCATTATTTTTGCACAAACATTTGTATTTGATTTCGGAAATTACATTTTAAGGCAAAATTTTGCGTGCGACATTAATCGTTACTTGTCTTTGATTTCGGAAATTACATTTTAAGGCAAAATTTTGCGTGCAACATTAATCGTTGCTTAATTTGTCTTTGATTTCGAAAATTACATTTTAAGTCAAAATTTTGCGTGTAACATTAATCGTTGCTAAATTTTTATTTTGCCCTTTTTTTCTCATCACATTTGGAGTACCACGATAGAAAAGTGTATAAGCACTATGATAATTTACCACTATATGACATTTTCTGTTTACAGGTATGAATCTAAGAACTGCCGACAGAAAATACTAGGAAAAATATTAAATTTAAATGATTTTAGATTAAAATATCAAAATATAATATTGTCAATTAAAAAATTTCAATTTAGTTTTAAAACAAATTATTTTAAATACATTTTAATGATTCAACAGTTGAAACAGAACCAAATTTTAATAATCTTAAATAATTTCTATTTAAAATTATCGAAATTTATTTATATTGAAATTAAATTTTAAATAATTAAGGCTATTTTTATTAGAGAGAATTAATTTAAAAATAATTGCCACTTATCTATAAACAGGGGTATGAAACATTTGTGCAGTGTTGAAGTTTATAGCCATGAATGTAACATTAAAAAAAAAAATACAAATCAACATGATTATGGTTTTGGAAACTCCGAGACGAGCTACAAAGTAAAGTAGCTCAAACTTTTAATAACTTAGAGATTTTGCATTTTCTTTTATATAAGATCTGAAATTTGATATTTTGAGATATATTTTCGCCGACTTAGATTAAAATTAACGTACAAGCACCTCTTATAATGAATAAAAGCTAAGATTTTTAAGTTTGAGATTAAACGGAATGTGTGTCATATCACTCTTTTATGCAACATTAAGTTTAGTCCTTATTTTTCGTCTAGTCCTGACAATAGGGTTATTTATTTTGCCTGCAAGTAAGGGGTTAAATAACATTGTAAGTTCAAGCAAAGTATTACCCAAACAAATGAAAAACTTTTATTTTCAAATAAATAAAATTATTTTTAGCAGTTATCCTAGCGTAACACACATGAGTTCTTTTATAACTGTTTATATAAAGTTCTAGCGAAAAACTCCCATTAATGAGTTACATGAAGTTGATGGATTAAAGTAGGCCTAATCACTCAAAAAGTATTTCTTGTTATTTCGTAACGTGTTTAGTATACTAGATCTATTTCAAAACAGAGGTTTGTTCACCTTACTTGTAACAAATGTACCTGAAAGGAACGCAAGAAAAAAATTGGTCATTATGTTGATGAATATGGTTACGTGAAACGCATTAAGAATAAAGTTCAGATACAGATAAAACATCACTGTCATATATATTAAGGAAAGTGAAAGAAAAAGCTTTTCAAAGCTATTGAATCTTAAAAAGAGCAACCATTCGCATAGCAAAATAAAAACTAACATATAAAGATAGGTTGTAAATGTGGCTTTTAACAATGCAATAATATGATAATTAAAGTGCGAAAAATGTATTCTAAATTCAAAAAAAAGAAATTAAAATGGTGATCGCAATCTGGAAAGCTTACTAATCATATCTCTTCACCAGCAAAACGAACATGGCTAAAATAAATTGAAAAGTGAGTTCCTGAATAGCCTGATCTTTCTGAACGGTCAAAGCTTTCGATTGGATTCTGAATTCTTGGGTTAGTGAATGGAGGAATACACTTCATAGTTTATTAAGAATATGACTTGCTGATAAATTTTCCCAACAATTTCTTCCACCTTAGTTCATTGTTTCATATATTCTTAATATGTATGTATTTATATTTACACGAAACGTAAATGTGAGATAGTGAAAGAATAACCCCCATTTTTTTTCTAGAGCGTAATAAAAAGCCTATACCCATTACCAAAGATATAATATATATATATATATATATATATATATATATATCTATATATATATATATATATATATATATATATATATATATATATGTTAAGAAAGAGCAGTATGGATCAGTTGCAAAATAACACCGTTGCATTATCTTAAATGTTTATACATTTGGAACATGACGTTAAATTTTTTTGAAAGAGACAGATAATTCGAAGGAATTCAATTCAATGAATGGCATTTAAAATATATGAACTTAGGCGTATCTAATTTAATGCTCCTGGTTGTTTCATTTAGTTAGCCTCTTGTGCATTGTAACTTTTTAGTTTAAAACATGTAGAGAAGAGTATCCTATGTTTATAGAAGATGATTATATGAACCAAAACAAACTCTGACATGCTGAAAAAATATCTACACCTGCCATTGTGGATGAAGATTCAATAGCCTTTGTTAAATGGTATGCTGTAAAAACTGACCATTAATCAGGAACCTAGCTTCAAATGACGAATTTCACCCATTGAAGTGCTAAACTTAAAGTGAGTAACTTAAAACAAAGCGCCCTCCTTAATCTACTGCGTTAGGATTTGCTTTATTATAAGTTTCCTTTGTTGAACCTTATAGACCAATTCATTTAGTGACCAATGGCCGGAAATCATATTCAATGATTTCTTCAATGATGTATAGAAAATAACTTAGAGGCACATGAGAATTTGATATGTCGACCCAAAATATCAGCTCTTGGATTAGGGAAGATAGGTGCGGTGTCCCGTGGATTTATGAATGTCAATAATTTATGCATGGTTTTTGAGTTATTATGCAAATGTTGGTGCAGTTTTATCAAAGGTATTTGAGTCGAGTGAATTGGGCTGGGAGAAGAATTTTATTTATATAAAATTTTTATGTCATCTGACAGTCTACCAAAGAACTATCTATAACCTTACACATTACTTTACAAGGCGTTTCGTAATTAACTTCCAACTGAATGTCAAAAGTTACTAGTTATCTTACCCTGTAGGGTACTGTAGAATTTTCTTATGACTGCTTCCAATGCTTGTTAAATATATTAAAAGGTCAATAACTCTGTAATTCAGAAGCTCGTGAATTTGCCGCAGCCAGCAGGGAACTTAGTCGAAAACATGCATAAAACAGCATGCATTCTTGTAAGACATGGGGAGCTGCTCTCTAATCGAGGAGTAGATACTAATAAAAAATAATCTAATGTATCAGGCTGATTACGAGCTGATGAATACTTTTACGTATGCACAGAGTCTCGTGTAAACATAAGGATGATTATGAGATGTTTCAGGTTTCACCCAGACTGTGGCAAAAAATGAAAAGGAAAAAAGAAATGAGCAAGAAACATCACAAATAAGTACTGAACTTTATAAAAATTTAAAATTTTTCTGGAATACCCACACCTTTCGTCCATTTAAAACAAGCCTCTCAGTGTTTCAGGAGTTACTTAACCTTTTTCGTTTGAGAGTAATGAGAATATAAATCTTTTAGACCGATGACAAATGGGAGCTACTACTTTATTATTACTCAAGATGCAGTAGATTTAATAAAAAACCAGTTAAACTCGGGAAGGCATATATTGAGAAAGTTCAACGAAATTGCATAAAGAATGAAAAGCTTTTTTATGGAAATTATGTTGTGTGTGTTGGTAGTTATTTGCATTAACGTATTGAAATTTCTTAAGGGTGCATTTTGAAGCGTTGTAGTACTCAAACCAAAAATAATATACATAACAAAGTATACATAAAAAAACAAACTATGCATGTTCTAATAATATATGTTTATATTTGATGAACAAAGTGATATTCTAAATATTTATACATTCCCATCCGGGAATGGAAAACCAAATATATCGTGCATTGCAAGGCATAAGGATAAGAAATTATCTCGAAACATTTATACTTTTCGTTCTGAAAGGAAAAAAATATTAAAAAGTAAAATAACACATTTTCTCTATTTCAATAATATAAGTATCTACGTGGTAAAGATAAACGAGGTGATACACACTAAACAGTTTCACTCGAAAAAGGAAAAACGAAATTATTATGCATCCCAAATAATAAGAATTATAAATTATCCATTTCTAATAATAAATTTATGTAGTTATGTCTGTATAGATAAATAAACTGATAAACAAAATGAACTTTTACATTATATGTCATTGTGAATTTAATATTTTTATTCGTTTTCACAAATGCGGAATTCTTAATTTACGAAATTCGGATAACATCAAGTAGATAAAACTATTAGTTTGGTCAAAAAGTTCTTCCAGATTTTTAAGTAAAAATAAATGACACAATTTTGATTTCCATCAATAACTTTATTGAACAGCATGTTTATTCTTTTTTCCCACTACCTTCTGCAATCTTTCTTGTAACTTCAGAATTCCATTTCTCCAAAACTTACACTTCAAAAATCTTTTTTTTTTCACGTTAGTTGCTCTTTTACCTTTCTTCAAATAATAAAGAGTAATATGCCAAAAATATTGCTAATTTTCTTCCATCCTCAATATGAATACAAAAAAAAACAATATTTAAATGACTACATGAAAAGTTTTTGTTTTAAATACACGCTGATATGACAGCTGTCACAACCCAATCTAACAAAATTGAGTCGATTGGCGTTAAGGACAACTAAGCGCTATTAGACCTATCTTACTAAAAACTGAACTAACTTTTTGGCCGACCCAATATATGTTATAAATCATTTAGGCATAAAGGCATAATTTAATTAATAATTTGCAAGAATTCCTTATTTAGTAACAGTTGTAATTTTATCATTCTGACAGATACATAATCAATGAAATTTATCAATTTATATTCATAATACATTCAAGAATTCAAATAGCTGTCAAGTACAGCAACATTGTATCCCTGCATAAGTATTTTTTTTTAAACTTAATCGATTACTCATGTGTGGGAGCTTGATGGACACAATGCCCGAGTAACCCAGAGGCCATATTTCCAGATTTTTTTTCCTCACTCCAGTGATTTTTCCACTCTTTCCTTCGAGATAATCGCGTCCCGGACAGCGTGTTCACACAGTTTCATCGATTTAGACCGACAAAAATAACTTATTCCTTGAAACGAGAAGATAAGAAAATTGCTCGGGGTTGTGTTGGATGAACCAGGATCGGAATCATATTAAATATATGATGCTAAAAATAGCATGTTTCGGAGCACTCATTGGACGCTGTAGCTATTTAATAAAATGGGTTTAAATAGAGACTAAACCAAACTTGCTTTAAAAACACTGAAGTATGAAGTCGACTTCCGGGGATTTAATTATTCGCAGGTGTGCCTCTAATTAAAAGTTTTGCAAATTACTGCAATCTATATTAATATTATTAGATTTATAAAACACAGTACCGAATGGTATTGTGCTATAGTGCATTTTTTCGTTAACTATTCTTTGAAACTCCGTAAATTTTATATGATGTCCACTATGTTATTATCTAAGTTAACCCAATTAGTTTAACCAATGCTCCAATGCTCATGGCATTATATATATATATATATATATATATATATATATATATATATAATATATATATATATATATATATATATATAAATTTATAAAACACAGTACTGAATGGTATTGTGCTATAGTGTATATAACTATTATTATTTTTGTAAACTTTAAAGAGCATTTAATAAAGTTTTTAAAGCATGCACGTACTGTGTTACGTACTATGCGTATGTTGTTTTACACCTCTGTCTCTCTCTCTTGGGTGAGTATGTGTGTTAGAAACTTTATTAATGTGTAACTTTAAATTTATGAAACTTATTTTACCAGTAGCTGTATATCTAGATCTTGATATCTATGAGAAGTGTGCCAACTCAGAGGTGAGTACAAGATTTTTATCTTTCTGAGTATATCTTACTTTTTATCGGAGTAATCAACAGTGTTAAGAGTAAAGGTTTGTGGGTCTATCAGAATACACGAATTAAACGCGTTTATTGGAGGTTTGGGGTTCTGCCTACCATGAATTAAGATGATTATTGTTTATGCAAATATGGGGGGGGGGGAAATGTAATATATGCTCTTAAACTTTCTGAAACGGAGTATTTTTAAGTATTTGGGTTGAAAAAGTATAAATGCAAAATTTAGAGAAAAAAAAATTGAAAATGTACTTGTGTGGAATTTTCAGTTCACTAAAGTATCCCTTTGAAAATAAATTATCTTTGATTTTGTTATTGACGGAACTTACAGGTCTTATGTACATATAATTATTATTATTATCATGAACTTAATAATACGAAGCTAAAGATACTGAAGCAAAACAATTAGAAAATGGGTAAAATACTGGAAACATGTTTTTGAAGGATGAAAATTTCGTGCCTGTGTGTTTAATCTTTATGTGCATAAAAAGGTAATATACTATAAATGAATTTGAAAAGCCTTAAAAAAAGTGATAAAGATTAAAATGGAAAAATCTTAGAAATAATATTTTCCATATGATATAATAATCCATAAGAAGTATCCTACTTCCTTTTTAATTTTCAACTACTGAAAATTAGAATTAAGTATATCTCATTTGAGTGCCTGTGTGTTTAATCTTTATGTGCATAAAAAGGTAATATACTATAAATGAATTTGAAAAGCCTTAAAAAAAGTGATAAAGATTAAAATGAAAAAATCTTAGAAATAATATTTTCCATATGATATAATAATCCATAAGAAGTATCCTACTTCTTTTTTAATTTTCAACTACTGAAAATTAGAATTAAGTAAATCTCATTTGAGTTTATTGCTCTATTAAACATTTTTTCTGAGAGCTGTGTTAAACTTTGAGATGCGTTATCATCTGAAAGTTACTGATAGAAAGTACGGATAAAAAGGAACTTTTTAAGTTTTGATATTATTATTTAGCCATGCAAAAGTTCTATGGTATTTAAATACATACTCTGCAGTAAGACTGCTTATATGTTTACATCAGTTATCGATATAAAATAAATAACGTAAACAAAACGAAATATTATTTCTTGTGCTAACTAAATTTAAGATTCTCGAAAAATATATGACCGAGAATGATTAATATTCGAGTGTTTAAACAAAATAAAAGGGATCTTTTTCTGTATTGATAGAGTAAAATTTTATGTTGTATTTGCATAAAAATTTAATGTAATGAAAAAAAGTGAAAATAAATCATATTAGTAATACGAGTAAAAATAAAGGTATTAGAAGTGGAAAAAACAAGATTTCATTTTTAACAGTATAAAAATAAGAACAGTGTTTGAATGGAAATATCTTTCAAAAGAGAATTTTTGATATTTAATGCGGAATATGGCAAATAGTGTACTAAAATAATTTCGGGAAACATTTGAATATTTTTCTAGCTTTACAACATCAAAATGGATAGTCCAAGCAGCTTGTTTCCGGATAGCTTAACTAATATTGTTTCTCTTTCCATTTTTAAATATGCAAGTAATATTTTACTTCAAAGCTCAAGTAAGAACGCATAACAACGAGCAAAATAAGTTTTTTTTTACAATTTTAACAACATCTGCTGTTTTTCATAAATTTCCGAGTATAACACATGAGCCATTCCGAAGTTTTTCTGAGAAATTGCCATAGCATGGCTATCACTACAATTTTTCATTTATCAGAGTGTGTCATGTACATCTAAAATCTTTTTTTTTAATAATAATATTTCTTACAAGTGTACTCAGAATGGCCACTCTAAAAAAAGATTTTACTTAGAAAAATGTTTGCCAAATCTATTTTTTTTCATAGTGAAAAAGATTTTAGAGAAATTTGTTTCTAAAACCAGAAGTATTTCTCAGACCCATTAAGGCTGCTATGTACTAAGAAAAAAATAGTATTTCCCTTTTCCTCTTCTTGCAGATTCTTGTGGTGGGAGGAGTCCATTGACAGTTCTAGAATTCCACCCCCTTAGGATTGACATTTGAGGAATTGTAATGGTTCTCTCTCTATAGGGGGGTTAAGCGCTGCCCCCAAATTTTTTATTTAAAATATATTTTTGTCACCTATTTACAGGTACATAAATGCCGATAATCCAATAAAATTGGTATTGTCAGATAGCCTGAACTTTTATGCAAAGCGCTACCGGATTCATTTTATAAATTTCGTCCACCGAAGGAATTTATGAGCGTTTAAAATACACTATACCAGATTTTTTTCCCGAATAATTTAAATTTTAAAATATTAATTTCATTTTTTTAAAAAAACGAAAAAGGTACACAAATGTAAAATTTCTTTCTCTATGACGGAGTACAATTTTTTAAAAAAAATCTTTGATTCCAAGTCGGCAATCCGTGGACAAATTTTCTCCATAGGTTAACATTGAGGTGAGCGAATCCAATAGGATTTGTACATAGCAGCCTTAAGCGTTGACTGAGAGATGTCTTTTTCAGTTGAAAAATGCATGAGACTTTAAATTAATTGATCTTATAAACATAAATTACAGCAAGAATTTCTTAACACAAAAGTTCTCTGTACTAAATTAATCTGAAAACCTGCAACTACTACAGCATTACATGGCCTAATGACCAGAATATTACTTTGAGTGAGGTATGTTTTATATATTCCGAGCGCGGTCAAGCAAGAAAAGGTATGTTACACAGTTCGAAAATCACTATAATGAGATCCGTTGTTTCTTGTTTTCTAGTTTGTTTCCGGAAAGTTATTTTCATTTATTATGAGCCACCAGCTGCATTAGATGATGTGTAATTATGGTACGTTTAGATGTTGTTAACAATGCGGAAATTAAAGAATCTTAATAAGGGTGAATAGATAAGGATCAGATAAAAAAAAAGCTAATATGTGTAATCATGGAAGAAAGAATATAAAAGTAGTCCTGCTTTTTAAAGCATTTCAAAAGCTGACTATGTATTTGCTTTATACTGGCTGAGGTATCAGGGCCGATTACTTTTTCATCATATGTTTCTAAAATATGATTTAATTTATTTCATCCGCTGGGTATATGTTTGAATCCTCCCTCAGGGACACAACTATAATCCCTTTATTTCGTGTTTTTTCATGCGTTTCTGGGGATAAATTTTTATTTCTGGAGATGGGTGGTTGATTAATTGCGCAACTGCCTGTTTTTCTACCAAATTTTAGTTACAGAGGGGCAGTTGATTCAAACCTCCCTCTTTCCTCCCATCTTTGGCCGGTGATGACCGAATAGCTAGGGCGCTTGTTTTGGTTCAGATCCTGTGGGTTCGTGTCCCACTGTTGGCATGGATTTTTGTAGCCGTTCGGAATCGGCTTTAAACTGTAGGTCCAGGTCAAATTAGCCCTCGGTGTGACAAAAATTTGACCGTAGCGCTCCAAACCAAACCAATCCTCCCATCTTTCCCATATATGCGCTATTGTTACTAAATTCCACAGCATTAGACATTAGATTTTAATATCTTAGGGGTGTCTTCGATTGGAGCTTTTAAAATATGTCTGCTTCATTTTCGCAACTTAATTCTCTGAATAGATCTTAAAACACTACCATTTATCTATGTATTCGAAACCCTGATATTAAATTAAGAATACAGAGCTTCAAATTACACAATATTTTGAGGAAATAACAACTGTCCATTTTAATATCTGTACTTGTAGGCAAATTTATACAACATTTATTTATTTAATCAAGCCATAATTCGGGCATGAAATAGTAAAATAATAATGAACCCATGTTTCATTTAGTGAATGCATCCATTTTAATAGTTAAAGTTTTTTTAATATTCTTTGATTGCTTTTCTTTGAGAACTCATTGAAGTTTAAATGTTTCTTAATATAGGAAATATACCCTTCCGCAGTTGTGAAGCAATAGAAATCATTATAACTGAGCAATCTTATCTAATATTTCAATACAGAACTACGTGGTTTTAAATTCGGATCTCTAAAATGTTTCTAATCAGAATGGCAGAATAATTTACCTGGTATGTGGAGGGAAATGTTATTTTTGTTAGAAACAAGTGAATGTTTCGAGCATAAGAATATAATGTATTATCATTTTTAATCAAAGAGGAATATCATTCGGAACACAGGTAAATCCCCAAAATGTATGTCTAAAAATCTTTAAAAAAAGAAATACATTCTGAAACGTATGTTTTCATTGCATCTATACACTTAAAAAATGAACTCTATATAGTTAAAAATGAAAGTACAGTAACCACCGCTTATAGTGATCACTGGTTATAAGAATCAACCGTTTATAAGAATCAATATCGCGAAAACAAAAGTATTATTTCCATGTTAAAATTTTCGCTTTAAAGAATCAATCCACCGGTTTTAAGAATCAGTTTACACTCTTCGCTTTCCTTTCATTTTTCCAAAAAAGCTACTTAAACCCTCAAAAAGCACGAAGTTCTTTCTTTTTTTTTAAGAAAGATTAATAAGATGGGATGGAATATAGTCGTAAAATTCACCCCTTTCTTTATTAGACATAACATAATAGTTTCCCCTTAAACGTTTTAACACAACACTGTCCTATTAGCTTGACCAACTTTACCCGTCCTAGTAAATCTTCGTCTGAGACTATAAGTATTGAAAGAGGTATACACAGCCTTCTGAAAACTTCATTACGTCAAACTACCGTAGAAAACTTTTTCTTGTTCCCTTCCTGTAGTTGAAATGTTAAAACTGTTAAGCAGGTATGTTGTAACTTGTAACAAATATTGTATTTTTTTCTTCTCTTACTATAATCATGTGTATTTACTTATAGGTCTAAAAATTAAGTTTTATTTTTAAAACTATAAAAAATAATTTTAATAAAAGATAGTTAATGTAAATTAAAGAGTATTTTATGGTAAATTATCTAATATATGTGTGTGTGTTCCTGTCCAAAAACCTAAATTTCGGTTATAAGAATCAATCGCTTATAAGAATCAAAAACAGTAATAACAAACGTGATTCTTATAAGCGGAAATTATGCAATTAAAAAATGAAAATATTTATCTAAGGCGTAGGAAACACATCTTCCAGGCTGTATGGGAAAGTAATAAATAGGAAAAATGTAGTATCATACAAGGGGAAAATAATTGTTATTTATTTAAATACTTTCAGACCAGTTTGCAGAGAAATAGACTAATGTAAATCATTTCAAAACAATAACTCTTATGTTTTATTAATAGACATTATAAAAACATCCGCAAGAATTGTGAGCAGAATTATCTGCTTCTAAATGGATATGATTTTATCAAGCATTACTTTTTGAAAAAGAAAAATTTAGTTGCTCATTATGTAAAAAAATAAAATAAAAATAAATGTACGAACGCACATAAATATCTGAAATACTCTTATGTAAAACGAGCACAAAAAAGATACAAAGACCTTGAATGAATATACAAAATAAAAATGCTTTAATCTCATTTGTAATCACACTTAACAAAGTTCTAAAACAATATCGAACTATTTTTTTCTTACCTATCTCTCATTTTATAACAGTAAATGGAGCAAATCTGAAGGAAATTTTAAAATCGTGTTATTTATTTTTATTCACATTTCGTGCGTATGTGAATGATTATGATTCTTATAAACCATCTTTCGTGGGTATAAATATTATTCGGTTATAACCTGTTTAGAAAGAAAGCAACATCATATTGTGTTTTCCTTTTCGATTCCGCTCCCGAAACAATACATTATATTCCTAAAATGCTTCTATTTGCTTGGTTTTTTTCTTTTCTTCTAAATCTTTTTGTTTGTTTTGTTTTTTCTCCTCTCGTTTAAATGACTTATTGATCAATCGATCAGTATTTGTCTTTTCCGAGAGCTTTCGTTTTCATATCTTTCTCTTCAGAAACATTTTATTTGTTTTAACTGCGAGAGGGGTGAAAAATTGGAGCTCAGTTCAGTTTGATATGAGTAAAGAGTATCATCTTATTATTATTTTTTACTTTTTTTTTATATTTTCGAAGCGTTTATCTGCACAGGGATTTGTTATGATTAATGAAAACCACTGTTGTTCAATGTCGTGAGCATGTGACTAGAATCACTGATAAGGCATAGATTTATAAAACTCAATAAAACTGGGGGAAAAAATGTACGGAATTAAATGAAGACGAGCCCTTTCTGTAAACGCCTACAGTTTAAAAAAAATTGAAAGGATGAGCTACTGCTAATTGAACGTTGTCAAATTTTCATTGTAGTTTAAAATAAAAATGAATTTGTCAGAAGATAAATAATCATAAATATTTATTTTGTTTATTTTTTAAATTTGCGTATTAGGTTTTAGAAAGAGCTATTTTATAAGCTTTTAACATTCTGATTTCACTTTTATACCAAGTTAAAAGTCTTAACTAAAGGCCAGTCTTTTAAATCTCTTAAAAATCTTGTAAAATTTTTTGGAAATGATAAAGTATATTTGCAACTGTTTCTAAACTCGGTTAAGAAGCAATTGCACTAAGCATCATGTTATTTTAGTTTTTTCAATGATGATACATGAATTTCAAAGGAAGAAGCATTCCCATAAGTCATAATTATTGGTTTTGACCAACTTCAGAAGTGATTTTTTTTAAAGTATAATTAACAGTATTACATGTTGTAACCAATTTAACTACTGTTTGGTGATCTCGGCATATATAAGACTAGCCGCTGCGCGACCAGCATGGTCGCTTTTAGTTTTATATTTTCTTTTGCAAAACAACTCAACTGAAAGAAACCTATGTAAGGAATGTTACTATTACCTGTCATCATAAATATACGTTGTTAAGTAGTAGTGTGATCTCAGGCAAAAAATTTATAATCATTGCAAAATTCTCTATAAGGATGATTCTAAAACATCGCGATTTAAAAAATATGAATTTCCATTACTTCAGAACAGAGTTAAAGATAAGACTGGGAAACCCAACAACAAAGATTTTAAAAATTACACTCATCTCTGTATGTAATATTTTTCAAAATTAAGATATCTACACTTTATCATTACATCAAATAAGAAATTGTTAGAAACAAATTTTTTCATCAAAAGAAGAGTAAAAATTCAGCAAGTACTAAAATATAGTGTGTATAACATCACTCCCTATATGTACTATTGTTCACAATTCAGATATCTACACTTAATCATATCAAATAAAAAATTGTTGGGAAAATTTCTTCACTTACAAAATGGAGTAAAAATCAGCAAGTACTACTAAAAAAAAGTGTAGACAATTAACTCTTACTTACTATTAAGATATTATAATGCAATTATTAATATTTTACTATGATATTCCTCAAACTTCTTGATATACACAGTTGAGTATTTCAGAAATAGGAGATGAACAGTGCAGAATCAAAAGAACGGACTCTAGATAAACCTACATACAATTGTCCGTGACTAAACACTGGATTTGATAGGTCCAGTGGCGCACCCAGGGGGCCCTGGCCCCCCCCAAAGAAGTAGAAATATTGATTTTGCATTATAAATATTTTTATTCGTTCATCTCGGCCCCCCCCATGCATTATAAATATTTTATCCATTCATCTCGGCCCCCCCCCCAAGAAAAAATCCTGGGTGCGCCACTGGATAGGTCTAAACATATTTTGTCAAAAGTTTGACCTCTTACTTACATTTAGAAAAACCGATGGAACAAAAGAATAAATTATCTCGTGAATAAATTAAAATTCTTCACGTGTAAAGTACAGCAATTAAATTGCACCAAATTTCGTGCTATCGTCGAACTACTACACACACGTGGTCGGCCGCTAATGTTTACATCTGGTAGTTGCAGCCGTTGCCATTCGGAGTGTAGAAATATCGCCGATTTTTGTGCCGCATACCTACGCGTTTTATATATATAGATTTTATTGCAGAAGTATGTCGCAACAGCTTAATACATACAAATACAATTATTTGCATATTTTATCGATCAATTATCTGATGTGCATTAAACTCTCGATTATTCAAGAGCAGATTATTCTTGCATAACAAAAGAAAACGTTTAGAAATAAAATACTAATCCTCTAAAGAATGCTAACAAGTCTCGTAAACGGTAGAATATAACAGGCTTTTTCCTGTTGAAAAATTGATATACTTTTTGTTTATTAATCCTCTTTAAATCATTATATGTAGTTCATTCACAACGCCCGTATACTTCATTCTTTAAAGAGCACGGTTTTTGGTGTTATTATCTGTGTTTTCCGGTTTTCAATGCACAACCATGCCTTAACAATCTCGGATAATTGGGGGTTAACCGTATTTTTCATTTATTAGATTCTATTTACAATAGTATAGTTGTCATTTTGTACTTGTACTAATGCTTAAATATGGTAAATACCAAATATATTAACGCAGTTATAAAAATATAAAAATACAATATGTCTTAGAAAATATCCTTACATTTCATTTAAAGTCCAGTGTTAAACTAATGCAACGTAATGCACTGTTTTTTGTGTTATTATCTGTGTTTTTCGGTTTTCAGTGCACAACTATGCCTTAACAATCTTGGATAATTGGGAGTTAACCGTATTTTTCATTTATTAGATTCTATTTGCAATAGTGTGGTTGTCTGACTGCACAAGTCAGTTTGTACTTGTACTAATGCCTAAATAAGGTAAATACCAAATATATTAATGCATTGATAGAAATATAAAAACACAGTATGTCTTAGAAAATATCCTTACATTCCATTTAAAGTCCAGTGCTAAACAAATGCAACGAAATGCAAAATCACCGCCGCAGATTTAGAAAAACTGCATTTGTTTCATGCCTTGATATGAGTGTGCTCGATCGATGGAACGTTCTAAGCATAGAATTTGAAAGGCGTTTAAGCTGAAAGATTCCGAAAATGTGTTTTTGCAAAAACGGCTTTCCAGGAGAAAAAAAAAATTCTGAATTTCCTCAACTACGGTATTTTTTGCAAGATTTATGATCCGTATTCGGAAAAAAATCAAAAATATTTCTTTCACGTTTCAAATTTATAAGGAAAAGTCTTTTTTCTCTTTGACTTCAAGAGAGAGTGATCATATTAGAATCTCCTGACAGTATAGCAGCCTCTATAGACAGGAGTCTTTGAAACGGAAAATATATTGTTTTTTATTCATTGTTGTATTACTTTTTCGAAGTTCAGGGGTTACTGACATGTGCTCTGAAGAATGGTTTACATGTATTATAGAAGTTGATATGAAATAGAATTTTTTTTTTTAAGTAGTATATTTGGTCTTTTGATCAAAAAGCATTGCTAACTAAATTTTTTAAATAATACAAAATATTTTACGGTGTTAAGCAAACGAAATAAAGGAGACAATTTATTTATAGAACAATAAGGAAAGAATTGTTTGTTACTTAAAAGTTAATTAAGTTGAACTTCGACTTCTGTACGCTTAACATTCGTGGATTTAAAATCCCGAGGTTTAAAATTAAATCTACATAGGAATTGCTTTTAAGTTTGAAGCCAGTTGTGAGAAAATTATCCAAGTTTTTAAATCGCTGTTAGATAGTTTTCATATGAAACAGTATTATAATGCAAATACAGTAATGAAACACAGCTAGCTTTTTTAACCGTTTATAATACTGTATAGTAATGTAAATTCAGTACTGTGGTGAATTTTAATGTTTTATATAACTTTTAATATTTAAACAGCTATTTATATAAATATTGTACGAATACCCCATCACATACTTTAAGTATATTGTAATCCTCTTTTCTTACTTTTTGTGACGGTGTAAGTAAGTACCAGCCTTCGTTGTTGATGTTGTAATTTTAAATGTATTAATTTTAAATGTTGTATTTTTAAAGTATAACTGTACACCATTTTTTCTTTAAACTTTTCTTTGTTATTTGAATGAACCTGTGAATTGAAAGATATTCTAAGTTTTTCATTTTTGGATGAGGGCTGGAGTTTTATGCCCCAAATCCATTCAAAAGGAAGGGTTGGCTCTGCATTTACTAAAAAATATATCGTAATTCCCGTATTCTGTCTAAGCAAAGGTATTCCAATTATGTTACTGAGATTACAAATGCTTTATAAAATTTCCCAAAGGATCTGTTCATAAATCACTTTACCTGTGGACATGATTATAATTTTTTTTCCTTTTTAAACAAAAGGACAATTTTCATCGGCCTAACTGGAAAAAAAAATTATACGAATATCACCTAATCTAATATGTAGAAGCTACTAATAACAATGTAATAGTTTCTCTCAAAAACCCTTTCTATTATTCTTCGAAATATGTTTCACGAGATCAATTTAGGAGGAAGATATTGTATTGGTAAGCGGATCATATTCATTTAAAGGAGAAGATTTAGAATGTCAGCCATAACAAATGTACAACACGACAAATTCAGAATGTACCACAGTGTTAGGGAGAAAAAAAATATTTGACCTCAAACATCGACTGAATTCTGTGGAAAAAAGCTTACCTTGTCAAAGATATTTTAGATTATGTCAGCTGTATAAGATGAGTTTGTGCGAACCAATTCTGTCAGTTCACTTGATACTTCAGGTATCCTAGATTCGGAAACAATAAGAGGAACAAAAACAAAAGAACATAGCGGATGGATCTACCTTTGAGAGGATGTCAAATTATCTTTTCAACTATTTTCTAGAGCATCTTGTACTCTCCAAACATCGTTTGGACCCATATGGGCGTATTTTGTAATTGTTTATTGTGGAGAATGAGCGTGAGATATTGAAAGTCTAAGGTATGTATGTTATACTTTCTCTGGAAAAGAATGGGGTGCCTTTTCAACGAAGCTAAATTTGATGCACATGAAAGAAATTTCGTGATATATTTTTGCAAAAATTACAAGTCTTTTTTCCATAATTGGAGCAATTTTTGCAAGAAAAGAAAGATGATAGAAAAAAAACCCTTTAAATTTTGGTTTCACGTGTAAACTCATAAATTGAAATGTATCTTGAGCAGATGCAGTGTTTTCCTAAATTTAGTAATCACTAGTTGATACCCGTCAAAACATGACGGCTGGATAGTAAATAAATGTAGTAATACACAAATTATACTCAACACATGATTGCCAAATGTTGAAAATCCTAATAATATACTCAGAAACAAATTAATGTGCTTAAGCGGCCTCGTGCTTAGTGAGTATCTAAAGCCAGATTTAAAAATGTCACTGGGCATGCGCAGAAAGCAATTTTTTTTTCATTTATTGTAAATTATCGCTAATTGAACAGCGCGAAATAAACAATTTCCATGAGGTTTAATATTAAATTTCAGAAGCATAATTATCATAAAAATAAAAATGATAGAGAGAGATCTAGAGAGACTCCTCGGAATAAACGTTTTTATCATTAAAACATGTCACTGAGCATGCGCAGAAACAGTGAGTTTCTAGAGACATATTTAAAAATGCTACTGAGCATGCGCAGAAATCAATTTTTAATTGTAAATTATTGCTAATTAATATAAATTGCGGTTACAAAAACCAAATTTGACAAATCTACAGATTACAAACTTTCGTTTCAGACCAAAATAAAGTAAATTGATGCAGTAGTTCTCTCTCACGGACTGCCCAAAAAGTCGTCTTAGCAACTTAAATATATAGATAACATTTCCTCTCTTATTCTGTGTGGTTGAAAGACACTTTTAAATGTTAAGCAAGAACCTTTTAAGAGATGTTGCTTCATACACTAAATAATACCTTGAAGCTCGATATTTTGGTACATTGAATGTTATTTTTTTTTTATTATTCAAATAACTTTTAAGAAACAAATTTTCCCTCTCTGAAATGAGAGTAGAAATAAGGAGTAAAAGTCGAGCAATTTTATTCTTACGTGATGAATGCCTTCTGCATTAAGGATATATAGTACTTTTCTACCTTGGATCTAGAAATCAATAGTCAAAACTGGTCTAGGATCGCTCATGCGGAGCAAATAAGTAGAAAATATTGTCCGTAATAAATAAAACACAGCACGTTTTCAATACTAATAATGTTTTGGCATAAGCTCGTTTTATTAATGTATAGAAGAGAGCATTTATTTTGAATGATTCATTGGATATTGAAAGTAAGCAAATAAAACTTAAATGAAAAAGATACAGGCAGAAGAATCAGCATAAATCCTACACACGCGAGCACCCAATCATAATCGTTTTAGATTACAGAAGAATTTGCAACAGATTAGAGCGGAGTTTGTAGATAGCTCACTTATAATATGTAAAGAGATGAAATGTTTTACCTACAACGTGAACGACTGAAATTCTTTTGTGAATCGATTTTTGTTCAAATATATGATTTAAAATGAGAAAATATAGCTGAATGGGATAAAGAGGACGATATTTTTTATTTTAAAAAAATAATCAATTTTTTATTAAAGCCTCAAATTTAGGATTTCTTAAATTACTTTGTTACTAAATTACTTTGTTTTGGATCTATACCGAGTGAAATTTTGGGGATTTATTTAGTGAGAGAAAAACTAAAGGTGTTTGACCCCGGAAGCTTCGTTTCGTTATGGCTAGTATTTGGCTTTTACACACTATAACAACATTAATTTTTTAAAACTTAGATTAAGTATCTTTCTAGAGCATTAACTACGGAATTCTGTGTCAGTTAACATTAACCAGTCTCTGTTGGCATTAACCATAGCTTTAATTCATAATAGTTTAAGGGGACAAGGGACCTTCAAACTCGAATTTTTTAATTTTCAATTCTTAACTCTATATACAAAATGAGAATAGTTAATTTTCTTTTTTACTACCTTGAATACCCTTAGAATTCAAAATAAGGAATTTTTTTGCAGAATAATGACTATTTTTCAAATTTTTTTTCAAAAATGCTAAAGTTTTTCAAAATGCTCTATGCGCATTCTATATTAATTAAAGTCTTTCATTTTTGTATTATAAGTTTACCATGTGTATACAAATGTAAATGTGCATTTTTTTTTTTTTTTTGTAGGAATCTAATTTCTTAAAAATTTTTTTTTTCTATTCTACCTGTTATTTTTTATGTTTTTAATTTATTTTATGGTCTATAAATTTGAAAAATATTTGTGATTTCAAAGAATTATGCCCAGTTTTATGGCAAACACTTCAGTTAATAATTCTAAGAAATTTGGAAGATATGAGAAGAAAATGAATACGCATGGAGCCTTTTGAAAAATTCTACCATTTTTGAAGAATTTTTTGATAAACAGGTCTAATTCCTCCACAAAATACTTATTCGTGAATTCACGAATACACAAAATACTTATTCGTGAAGTATTTTCAATGTAGTAGAGAAGAATATTAATTATACTCATGTGGTATATAGAGTTAAATATCGAAAATTAAAGAACAAAAAGAGATTGAAGGTCCCTTGTTCCCTTAATCGATATTTGTGTTTATAGTTTCGAAGCCCTTTAAGTGAATGTGTTAATTCATTTCATACATTCTAACAGTTCTGAAGTTAAAGAAAATGTTCGATTTAAGACGAAAAGGTGATTAAAAATTCTAAAGTTTTAAACGAAAAAAAGTCAAATTTATTAAAAAGCAGGGACATAAAATAAATATTTTATTTATTTACTTATTACAAATGTCCGGAAGATTGGCTACTTCGCCATTTGTTCACAATAAAGGGTAAGACTGTCGGCCATTCAATTAAAGGGGCACCGTATGGGCAGTGGCGTAGCGAGCATAACTGGCGCCCGGGGCACGATACCTTTGTGGCGCCCCCCCCTGAAAAACATACAGTAATATAATATATAGACCCTATATTGGCGCCCCCGATAAACATATAATAACATAATATAAACCTTATATTGGCACTCCCCGAAAAGCATATAGTAACATAATATATAGACCTTATGTTGGTGCCCTCCCCTAAAAACATATATTAATATAATATATAGACCTTATATCGGCGCCCCCCACAAAATAATATAGTAATATAATATATATACCTTATATTGGCGCCCTCCCCGAAAAACGCATAGTAATATAATATATAGACCTTATATTGGGGCCCTCCCCTGAAAAACATATAGTAATATAATATATAGACCTTATATTGGCATCCACCTCGAAAACATATAGTAATATAATATATAGATCTTACACTGGTGCCCCTCTGCGAGAGGCGCCCGGGGCATGATAGACCCCCTTGAACCCCTTTGCTACGCCACTGCGTATGGGTGGCCAGCATCACCCCCTACAAGTCGGTCCCGTAGTTTAGAACAGAGTCAAGTGACGAGACCGGAACACTTGACCCCGCCCCTCCAGAGGTAAATTTGAGAACTTGGAGGGCATTGCAGCCACAACAGATTTTACGTGCACCGTATAAAATAAATATTAAATGTCTACTTTTGTAGAAACATTTAAACATTTTAAAGAAATTCTGTGTATTTTTTAAAATTTTAACTGTAAAGGAAGATACATAATGAGTATAGTATGTGGTTAGAATAAGTATATTAAGGATATTTATGTGTATATGTCTTATAGAAAGTTACAACAGAAGAGGGAGAAATATAAAGGGCTGTCACCAAGGAATATGTTTTATCGAAGTAACTCTTCAAGAACTAAATATACGCAGGTGCTTATATATTAATTAATAAAAACAGTAACTTACTTACCATATTTATCCACAGGGCTGTATATCGGGACTATTATCCACACTTAAAGTACAATTTTTAACAGAACCATTGCTGAATTTTTTTTTTCTGAAGTAAAGAATATTTTTTTTCAAAGGTAAAAAAAAAACACACACACATAAAAAACGGAATTCTCACAATCAGACTTAGAGCGTTACTGTGATCGAAAACAATAAATCCCAAGTATCCTTCCCCCGCCGATTCAATATCGGTCTCAGGTGTTTCCCGTTCGTTCGAATCTGTGAGTCTCCCCCACCGCCATCGAATTGAAAGCCGTGCTCTAATTCCCAGGAAACGGTCAACTGGGACTACATCAGGGGCCGACATCAGGGAATGAATCTGGTTGATTCCCGGTGAAGGTTGTATTTGCCTATTCTTGGGAACACGCTGAGTGGAAAGTGCACCGGGAAGCTATCTTTTGGAGATGATTGCCTTTGGAAGAAAAGAGGATTTTTTTTCTTTGTATGTTGGTAAGACATTAGCCCGACGAGGCTATTTAGAAGACAATTATTATGGTTCATTGAATACTTCATTAGCAATTAATCGTTTTGTGAGATCAAAGAACGGGGATTAAGTTATAGAGAATAGCTCACTTCTACCCTGACTTGGGTGTATATAATTTGAAGTGGCACTCTAAATGAATTTGATACAAACACAGTTTATACGTGAAACAATGTTTATTGAATTCGTTGCACATATAGAATTTGCTTTTGCAGCAATAAGCATACGTACTACTTGTACGGAATATATATTAACATTCAATAGAAATGCACTTTGCAAATACGCACAAACCAGCAGAGTCAAACGAGCAGTACTGGCGCAGGATAGCACATGGAGCTGTTTACCTCGTAGCTCCCTCTCGCTTATATATCAACTTTAACAACCTTTTTCAACCTCTGTATTAATCAAGCTGCTTGGTATTTATACCAAGCGCGTATGCCGAAATTAGCATATCTCAAGCAGCTTCTTTAATTCATTCACTCAAAAGTTCGATTCTTGTGAATCGAATCTTATGTATACCTTACGAAGTTTCTGTAAGAATGGCCGATATCGTTAGCTATCGTATGACTTCTATATTTCTAGCCATACGAAAAAGTTGAAGTTAAAGGTCTCAGCCCATTTGTTACTATCAATTAGAAGTTAGCTGTAGATGTGATAAGCAATACATTTCTGACAGATAGACGCAACACTTTGTATTCAATTCAGAAGAAAGATTACATTCTAAGAAAATTATTATATTTGTATCAATATACTTCCCTTGTTCGGAAATAAATACAAATGTCTTAAAACGAAGTTTTAATATTTTCGATTTTGACAAAGTGTCCGACTGGTTATCATTTTTGAACACGAATACAATCGATTCTTTCAATAGCTAAGCCTTTTTTGGTTTCCTTTTACTATAGTTATTACTTTAACTATAAAACTATTTTCATGATTGTACTACAATTTGATTTTTAAAATAATTTCACTATAATATTATTTGTTTATATTGCTGTAAATACTTTATTATGTAAAAAAAAAGTATATATTTTAAAGCATTTATCTCTTACTGAACGCGAGATAAATTCTTAATCGATTTGTAACCCTATTTTATGAAGCAAATATATTACCATTCATTTGTACAAAAATAAAGAGTTTCTGACCTTATTTTCTTGTAAAAGGTTTTATTTTTTCTCTTTAATATCACTCGATAACTTTTTCTGTAAATATTTCACCCTTTTTTTTTTGGAGGGAGTATTGAAGTATAAAAATTAAACCTCGATTAATCACATTATGTTAATGGATGGTCAAACGGATGTGCCATTTTAGAGTTAGGGTAAGTACAATGAGAGAGAAAATATATTAGAGTAGATGAATATATGGAGATATTTAGGGAAGACAAGGATCTTATGATCTTTCAGCCAATAATTAAGGCAGGAAGTTAGTGTTGAATTCAAAATAATAGTTTATTCTTTCATGCTATGGAAATTTTAGCAATAATATGCATTACACAGAAGTTGATTTAGATCTATTAAATAGATTAAATTACATTATTTTGTTTGATTAAACGGAGAGCACAATTTTACATTTAATATGGCGGTTAGACACACATTAAATGAAAAAATGTCCTCTCTATTTAATTAAATCATTCTCGGTTATTAGAAATGTATCATCCAAATTAAAGGCAAAGATAAACATTTTGACATAAAATATTACAACGTTTTTTTATAGTCGTTGAAAATTCATAACGTAGAAAATTCTTCCTTCAAAATGAGGTTATTTCTAACTACTTTGATAGTGTGTCTGATGTACAAAAGCAGAATAATTTAACATAATATATAATGTTTTAAAATTATTCTCCTCCGACCAGTACAGAAGTCATTGTGGATGATAAAAATAATACGCAAGTGTTTATTATCTACATTTAAATAAGAGTGATTCAAGAGTAGAGAAAATTTGCATACTTTCTATAATTGTTAATATTTTTATTTCATTCAGAAAATAAAGCATAATTTTAGTCACACGAATGTTATTTTTCCGTCTCAGAATAACAGAATCAAAATCAAAATAATATTTTTTTTCCTTTGCATTTATTAAGGCACGTGATTTCACATTAACTAGATGATTACTGTTACTGAGATGTAAACATCTTATATCCTTGCCCACTCACAAACCTATAAACTGAATAATGTATAATGTGAACTGTTGTGCAATCAAGGGTAATATTCTCGAAATTATTCACAAAGCTTGCAGTTTTCCTTAAAAACCAGTAAATTGCTTTGTATAAGAAAAGTCTAAAAGGAAGGTTGTAGTTATTTGCCTTAAGCTACGGCTAACAACCTAGTAGCAAGTTTACTTTTTCATAATATACTTTATAGAAGTAGAGATTGGAAACATAAGGAAACAGAAAATTTTGTTGATATTTGCTTATCGATAAGTTTTAAAGATTATTCTTGATCTTAAAACGATCATATAAATTTCCAAGCCTTCAATATTTGAGGACTAATTGATTGCTATTTACCCCGGACTTGAAAAATTTCAAATTGGAGAGTTATCCATTTTAAGTATTTTTGGGTATAATGCAGAGGAATCTTTGGAGATGAATTTTTGGTAACAGTTTATGTTAATTTAGAGTATTTTATAAATGTAAAAGAAACATTAATTATTGCATTATCCTCTTAGTTGCAAATATGTAGAAAAAAAAACTTGAGCAAATATGTCCTAATATCCGCACAATGACTCCTGATTATTGTTAGGTAGATTAATTAGAGAGTTTACGTATTCATTTGAATAAATGGGTAATTTTTTTAAAACAACTTTTCCAACAATGTGTTGAAAATATTATTGATACTTATGCATATTAAACATCAAATTGTAATCTTTCGCTCTCCAAATTATAATCAGTAATTATGTAATAGATAGCATATCCAGTGCAAATGACAATAAAACAAACTAGTTCCCTAAGGATAATTTTAAACAAAATGATCTATTAATTAAAATTATGAAGCAGCACAAATTAATTCTACAATGTATTAATAAACCACTACGATCTGCTTTTAATTTATTATTATCATTTGAAACTATAAGAAATCTTTGGCACTGTTACACCTTAGAAATGGGGTAAAAACGTGTCTGTGATATTTTTCTAATGCGTTTCCTATCAGCATGTTCCTAACTAAAATCTACATCCACTCGAAAACCATAGCCCAAATTCTTAAGATTTGTCTTAAAAACTACGATTTTCCATTGTAAAATGCATTATTCCTCACGTCACGTTTTCGTTCTCGCCAAGCAACTTTTCCATCATTAATTTTCTAGAACACAAAAGGAGTTCTTTTAGCGCGGAGGACGATATTTATAATGCAGAAATGAACTCTGGAATACTTGGTACTCGCGTATAATCCCTCTAGTAGGTGGGGGTCAAAAACGGGTCAGTCTTTGGGTATCAATGGATTACACACGTTGCCCGTTTGACATGCTCTGTCTGGAATAATTATAAGATATAATCGAGATATGAAACGTTTAGTTTTGGAGTGGGCATATATGTCTGTGTATTCGCATATTTCGGAATTTCTTGAAACAAATCGGCAGTTGGTTTTGCACATGGGGATATATGAGCCGCTCACTTGCGAAAAAAAAATGGAGAAAAGTGATAAAATAATGTACATTGTTTTAAAAAAATTCCTCTAAAAATATAAGTTCAAATAAACATTGAACGATGTATCATTGCAGATGTGGCCTTTATCTGACGACATATAAAATCCATAAGATAGGATATCCTTCGATTAATCGTTATTATTATTATTATTACAATTTTTGCGTGACTAAGGAACTTGTCAAGTGAAAATAAAAAGTCCAAATCAGTCTTCAAATTACTTTTTTACTACAGAAAAAAAAATTGAAATAATTGTCTAATAATTCCCAAGTACTAGACTGTAACTGACTCGTTTATTTTGCTTTTTTTGTGATGAAACAACACTAAACGATTAACCATTATGATCAAGTACTTTCTTCAGCGTTTAAATTGCATTATTGCAACGATTTACGTTAGAATACGTACTTAACTTGATTGGCTTCTGAAAAAAGTTACTTATTATTCAATGGCCAAAAATTTTTATGGCTGTTATTATTTGGTATCAATATCATTTGAGAACAGCAATATTGACTAAACACAGCCATCTGCAGTGGCGTAGAGAGAGAGAGGGGGGGGGGAAGGGGGTCTATCATGCCTTGGGCGCCACTCTCAGAGGGGTGCCAAAATAACTAATTATATATATTATATTACTATATGTTTTTCGGGGGGAGGACACCAAAAAGGTATCGTGCCCCGGGCGCTCGCTACTCCACTAGCCTCCTGTACTTCTTGAATGTGTCTGAAACTAAAGTTTAAAGTCCGGAGAGAGATGATCGTTTTTATTAACCTCATGAGTAAATCAAAGGCAGTTGCTATATTTTGATCAGCTCAAGTATGAATATTCCTGTGAAAAAATGTTTTGTGTGTAAACATTATAATATATATAATGTTTTTAATGCACATTGTTGTATAAAGTTGATATTTATATAACAATGTGCATTAATATTTGAAAATATTAAATGCACATTGTTATATAAAGTTGTTGAATTATATAACAATGTGCATTTAACATTCTTTTATAATTAAACTCAAATTAATTCAAATTTTTCTGGGTAGTGAGGCAGTAAGGCCTTTTAACAGGGAAAAAAATCGAGTAATGAAACGGGGGGGGGGGGATAAAAGGTCTGTTAGTAACAGCACAAAGTCATGTTGCAAGGGGTCCCTTAGTATATGTCCGACCTTTACAGTTTTCGCTGTTAATTCTTACTGTTACAGAATACGAATTGTAAAGTTTCGCTCAGTTTTAATTCGTTATTGCGCATTATTATGCATTTTCTCTCAGATATATTATGACAAAAACTTGGACAGGATACTGCAATTACTTTTTAATTGATCTACAATTTTAATTCCCTAACTAATGTCATCCCATACGGAAGTTCAACATTTGTGTTTGGAACGGTAGAATTTTTTCATACCATATTGCGATAAACAATCAGAAATATAATATGTAAGGAAGTGGATGAGTACTGATAATTCAATAATTCTGCTTACCCGCCCATTCAACAAGTATTCCCAAAAAGTTCATGTCCCGTTGTGTTTTAGAATATGGAGAATGGCCCTATTGTTGCAAATAATATGGAATCGGGTTTATTGTTTAAATAATTAAAATAAAAAAATTACTTGTAAATCGTTTTAAATTGACCTATCACAACCTCGACATAAATGCACTTGATTGTAATTTAAAGATGCATATTATGAAGCAACATTTAACATAATTTGAATTAATTTGACTTTTATGAGATATAATACAGAATGTTAAATGTACATTGTTAAATAATTCAAAATTTGTATAATTGTTTTTTGTTCACAGTAATATTCATACTTGAGCTGCTCTAATAATAGCAACTTGCTCTGAATTTATTCATTGGATTAATAAAAATTAACTTCCGTCTTTACTTTGAAATCTAAATATATATTTAAGGTATATTTAATATGATTATTTTGTGAATTGTAATAAACGAAACGAGTTTGTCGAAAGGTTTAAGTCCGATGCAAATTTCACGTTGTCATTCTACTGAACCTAATCCTAAGACACATGAATCTTAGTAATTAAGAGGCCGGATATTAATCAGGTTTCACGCTTGGAACTTTCCAAGAATAAACCTGTTGCCCAATTAGGTCAACACACCTTAAGTTTTCAGTAAACGGTGTATCCGTCCAGAAACGTTTCCGTTCTTTGTTTGCAAACAAGGATGCGTCTGAGAATATCAGGTGATAAGTTTCGCCTGAAAAGATATGATTAAAGTCTTTAGTCCGTTGGTCTCGCAGGCAACAAGACTTAAGATCTGATATTTTGACTCCCCGACGAGTATTATTCTATATTTAACCTTCAAAGCGTTTTAAGACTTTTTTTTTTCTATCTCTTTGTTTCAGCTGAAAAAAGCGTTTCTAACGAATTATTCCATCATGTGATTAGATATTCAAAAGTGTCAAAATTGTACTACCTGAGTCACTTCAGAGATTATAATTAAGGATGGAATAATCTGTCACAAACACAGGCGTGGCGTCGGGGGGTACGGGGGGCACGTCCCCCCCCCAACTTAACTCGAAATAAATTAAAACGTTAATAGAAGGTCAGTTAAAATCGGAAAATTGTAGAAAACTTTTAAGAAAGTTGATTTTTCCCCACTTTTTCAAACTGTGAAACTGAAGATCCCGATTACGTCTTTAGCCTTTACATAGTTTTTAACAATGATAAGGTCCATAACAAAAATTCAATGCTACATTTTTTCACGTTTTGTTTATATTATATTTATTTTTCTCACTATATAACTTTTGAATACTACTCAAACATCAATTCTATTGTTATTCAATTAAAAAAAATCATAATATTTCCTATTTTAAGAACCGTCCGGCAGTCAATGCGCTGAGGAGGGCCCTAACTGAATTCAATTCATGCCCCCAAGTTAGAAGCATGCTACACCTATGGTCACAAATACTTTTCAAGTTGAAAGTATGTGACGGGAAAATGTGTCTAAAACGCTTAGAAAGTTAACAAAATTGCAGATAATTTCGGACGTTGATAGAAATGTAGAAAACACTCAGAACCAAAATTAGCGTTTTCGAATCAACTCGAGTAATACAGCTTAAAGCAGTGTAATGTATAATTGGAAATTAGTAAGTGACTCAGTGTTCTTCGCCTTTAAAGAACATTTATTTTGTGTAAAGTCTAATCTAAACAAAACTTTAGGTCAATGAACCAGAAAATAACTATGAAGAATGAAATGAAAGGAGAAGCAGTTTACGCAGTCTTAAAAAGTAAAGAAATGTGTAGAGCAAAAGGAATGATTTCTTAAAGAATCTATGTTTCATTTAACTTATGGTTTCGGGATTTCCAAGGGTTCTGTGATAAGGAACTAAAACTATAATCCGAAATTAGCAAAGAAATAGTTTACGCCCCACTCCTTTTCATCAAGAGAAGTAAGAGAAATGTTAAAACATAAAAACATGATCTTAAAAGCTGTTAATTACCCGTAGTTCCCCCCCCCCCCTACGCATACACAGATATATTTATTAATTTTCGACAACAAACTTATTGACGCTAGACTCTATCCTGCCTGAACTCAAATTTGGATTCATCCTTGATGACTTTTCTCGTGATAGTATAAACATTACTCAAGCTTCAAATCAGCTTCTTAAAACATTTAATATAGGTGTGCACAGGCAACTCTTTCCCTTCATTGATTCACTCCATCGTTTTAAGTTGCTCGATCGCTGTTTATATCAATTACCCAAAGAAGTATACTCCGGTGCTGTTTTTCTTGTTTTAGAATTAATAATCTTTGCAAATTCTTTACTTATTAAAATTCATGGAGAGTGACAGTTTAGAGGAGAATTTAAAGGAAAAAGGTTTGGAAACAAAAACATAACCTTATAATACCTTACATTGTATTTAACAATGCAGTCATCTGCAATTGGTCGATTTGTATTTTTATGTTTTAAGAAAACTTTCCAGTCATCTCAAGTTTTCTTAAAGTATTTGAAAGTAATTAATTTTTAACACAGAAAAGGGCACCTTTAAGAAATTCCAAATACTTAAGTGTTAGTCGGAACTCAGCTTTATAACCTAGCAAATAGATAATTGCTTTTGCGCAGTTCTCGAATGTTCTATATTTCACTTGTTAGATTACTGTGAGAATCATTTACTAGAGCAATTATTTTGCCCTCTATTTTTAACCCTGACTTCCAAGAATGTTTTAATTAGTCTGAACCATCTCTTTATGTCTATCTGCTTGTTAATAACGACACCATGAAAAAGAGAGCTAGAAACTTCATATTAGAATAGAAGACGTTGCGTTAGATGGTAATGGAAAGAAAATTAGAAAGTCAAACAGTTGGTCGAATGTAAACTTCACTGTAAAACATTCCCTCAAGATTTAATGAATGTTGGTAATGTCAAAGACACTGATACAGGATAACGATGAATAATCCGCGAGACATGATGCTTAGTGATATGATAATTAATACTGTCCCGATGCGAAGGTGAGACACATGTAGTCAACTGTACTTGGAGACCATAATTGTCTAGATTTAGCATTAGTAACAGATCTGAGAACAATCAAATACAAATATAGAAAGGTTCGCTTTTATCAACGCTTACACTCATCTCAGAAAGAACTGAAGTACTCAGAGATAGTCCAAAAGAGTAGATACATTGAATGACGTTCTGGAGAATTTATTTAAGTAGATCATACAATGGGGAAGTATTTGACATACCCCTCGTAAATTTACGATATTATTGTATCTTATGTACAATATGTTGGTCGTTATGAGACTTATTTGTGAGAAAGAAAAAAGAATGGATCAGTAAACAATTCACAACTACTTTTTAATATTGCTTTACTATATCCATATAAATGATATAATAAAAGTTAAGTTAATTTGACCTTTTTAGAGAAACTTCCACTTTTCATTGATGTTAAAGGAAAAAGTATATAGAGTCTTTTTAAATATAGTACAAAAATTAAATAGAAGACATAAATAAAAGGTTAAAATAAAAGGTTAAATTTGAAAGAGCAACATTGAAAGAATAAAATAATTTCATGTTAGAAAAATATAATACTTCACCGTAGCTCATTTTCTAAACATTTTCTGTCTGTTAAAATACTAAGGTCATTTTCTTACATTTTTCTTTCAAAATGTGTAATCTAAACCTCATACCTCATAAACATTGAAACCTCAGAAATACTTAGTTATGAAATATTTTAGAATGCAGGTATATTTTAACAGAAATTAAAGAACAAGAAACTTAGATAACTTAGACCTACTCATAGGGTTTTCGCAAACGTATTATCAATGAGTATCAGATAATTGGTAACTCGTATTTTTTTCAATGTATTAACTTCGTACCTCCCCAGTTGTTAAAGACGGCAACCTAATATTATGTTATTATAGCACGACCTGCTTAATGCTTACGTTTATATAAAGGCCGTAGACGCCAGAGGATATCTTTTGCAGTAAATTACATCTTAATTGGGCAAGAAATAAAATTGTAAAAAATAAAATTGATTTTCAGCAATCAAAAATGTAAAAAAGCTTTGATGTTTATCTGAAGTATTACCCATAAAATATCCAAGCCATGAATTCTCAAACAGGCAGTCAGACTCGAGCCTTATTGAATAAGTGTTGTTTACCGAAATGCAAACAGTTTTTATAACTTGAAACGCACGGTGGGTGCGTCAGTGCAATTTTCTTTCATTTCAAGTCTTGATATCATCCTTGAATCTGCATAAACCTGATTTCTCAGTGAGCACTTTGCTGCATTTTTGGGAGTGGCTAATATCCGTGTGCTTAACTTTTCCCTACGCCCAAGAAGAAACAAGATTTGAACTTTGTAAATTGTACGAATTTTTTGACAAATAACAACCGGGAAGACGATTTATATGCAAACACTGAACTAATCTGAGCGTTTTTAGGTTATTGTTGATAAAAAAAGTCTTTTTGGATTCATCAAATAACCTTTCTCATGCATTAATAACTTCTATGTGAAACTTCCTACTAATTATCTTCAGTGAAATTAAATATATAAGAAATGTAGCAGTTATGAATCATACATTATTTTATTACCAAATGGAAGCAATTATTAGACAGACAAAGACCTTGTATTCAACACCTTGAATTTTTTGTCCTTTGCACGCATGACTGCTGCCCCATAATTCCTTGAAAATAGAAGAATTAAAGGTTGTCATATAGAGAAAGTGTAGTAATGTATTCATTTACTTTAATCCAGATGTACTTAAAATGGATAAAGCAGTGGACCTATTAAAAACAAAAATTTGCCAAAGACGCATTTGGGATTTTCTCCTTGGAAGAAACTACTGGGAAATGGCGGTCTGGTACAAGACTTTCCCTTTAGAAAATACTTGGATTTTACCTCCCAGGAAACAAAAGGTCCAAATAAATCGGTTTCAAAGAACAAGTATAAAATAAATTGTTAAAGTGACCTTACAAATACATTATATTTTATTCATCAACGCAACTAATTTTAATATGAAAAATGACACGAACCTTAAGAGAAGTCCTCTAGTTTTGCTTAACATTTTGATAAACGTCGTCCGCTGTTAGAGCAGCCTATTCAATTCTCTGTACCCAGAGAAGATTTTGCGAACCTCTTACTCACTATAGTGGAGCCTTCGCTATGCCCAATGCCCCTATAAACTCAAAGCATGTCGCTTGTCTAAAGGAAGCCGTTAAAATGGAGTTATTCTTTAGTTCAGCGTCAAAGAGGTGACGAAACAATTGTGCTTTCCTTTCGTCGACATGAGTTTTGCAATGTTTTATAGTTGTGAATTTAATTACTATTTCAGTCTTCTCCGATTCTCCCTGTATTGTCTTTCTTGAACCATATTACTGAGTCAGATTTAACTGATCTTAGAACTGAGTGATTGTACTCAAAAAGAATGAGCCATCAATCTTTGGTCAGTTTTTTCAGATTTAATTTTTTAGAAACTTATTCTAGATATCATCTGTCTTATGTTTATTTCGATTGGAGCAACAGTTCAATACAACGACACAAAAGTTTTCATTCATTGAATTTATAGAGAATGTTTGTATAAAAGACCTACAAAAAAATTTCTAACATATCTTTCAGCTGACAACCAGCTGATATTTTTCAGCTGAGGAACCAGCTTAGAAAATTTGCATATATTTACTGGGGAAGTGTATATCTTAATTTTTAATCAAACACTTACGTACAGCATATCTTGATTAGCACAGAGGTTCCATATGAAGAACGATGTGCCTAGCGTTGTAATATTTTATTTACTGATGTAAATAAATTCTGCGTTAAGTTGCTACTATACATAAACATATACGTATAAACATACGTTTTGTATCTTAATATATACATTCTATTTCAGTCAGTAAACTGATTTATTTACATTAATACTATCTCTTAAGTTTCATTAAACCTGACTCACAAACTTAGTTTATTTCTTGTTTGTGTTCAGCTCTTTTGAAAATTAAACTGCTAAAAATAGTTTCGTACTTTAAAGTCATTGTTCTCGAGATAAAATGTGTTTCAGGTCTTCTGTTTTATTTTATAAATCTGACGCTTTAACTCGCGACTTCATTAATTTTAACACAAAAATGTTTTTAGTTTAAATTATATTCTCGCAAATTCTGACGAGCTGGAATTCAAACTTCCAAATCATGTGATTAAAATAAAAATAATTTTGATTGAAACGCGGATTCAAATTTAAGTGGGAACAGTAAAAACATGTTATAATATAAAAGTATTGTATAAAGAAAACATTTTTAATCGTCAAAGATGTAATTTCTTCTTTTCTGATGTTCTTTGAAAACTATAACTAGATTAGAAAAATGCATTTAAAAATAGCATTTTTTTCTTTTATTATAAACGTTATAACGATGGGAAAATTGGCATCCGTTAAGTTTTGGTATTTTCCATAATCATTAACCACTGTCTTAGAAGATAATAGGGATTTAATGTTGTATTTCACTTGGAATTTTGCAGATGTATCTTTTTGAATGAAAAATTTACGCAACGATTTTCTTTCATAACTTTAAATCTAGGACAAAAATTCCAATCATGTCTATTACAAGCATATCTAACATTAACATTGCGTGTTCCTCAAGGATCTAAACTCTTGAATAGAGTGGAAGAAGAGTGGAAGAAATAGTTCTTGGAGAAAAAATTGGTCACAGCAACAGAAGCATTTATCCTCCGTCAACTGTCACTGCCCTGACATTACGGAAACACTATCAACGGAATGGTCTGTTTACAGTCGTTATTCTTATAGAAACAATCTCCTGAAAGATAAAAGCTTTCCTAAACAAATTCCTACGATATCTGGGTTATCGGTTTCCTGTTCAATTTCTGTAAACAGAGCACGATAAACAACTGTGGGTCCAAATTTTACCCGGCGGAGAGACACTTTTTGGATACTATGGCGTAACTAAGTGGATGATTGCGTAAGATATGTTTTCGGTTGTAAAATTAAAGATTATAGCGCGTTACTGCAGACCAAAGGCAAGCAGTTCTTGATAAGATATATAATGGGATGTTTAGCAGGAAATAAAAGGAATTTAAAATTGTGTTTGCATTATTTATATTCGTCTAGGAAGAAGGAATAATGTCAGTTAATCTCACTTTTGAGAAAGTTTAAACATTTTAAAGTAGAAAATTTTACGAAGTTGAATTTTCCTTCTCGTAATAGCCCTTACTACTTATTTACTTTATGGACAATTTGATTTTCTCTAGAGAAGAAATTTGAGTTAATTTAAAGGATTTTATCACTCTTCTTTTTTCAGGGGAAATATTGGTGATAGTTTTTGCGAATTGAATAAATTTGTCTCGACACTACACGAAAATGTCTCTAAATTCTTAATACGAGGACGAGTTTAAAAGTTATTTTTGAAAGCAAATTACAAACTCATCGAATAATGTAGTTTTTTCATTAAATCTAAAGTCGTAAATATTGACTAGATTTCCGTACCCTTCAGTTTTTAAGTCTACAAATTTGACTGGAATAATTCAATGTGATATTAATATTTTTGCTTAATGTAAATGGATAGCAAAATTGCTTCATCAGTTACCCAGGTTAAATAGTAACGAATGAGTTGAATTATAATTCCTGTTAACTTTTTCTCCATTTTTTTTGCCAAATTTTAAATTTTTCAAATAATAAATCTTAGGTACTTTTAGATGTTTGCATACTTCCTGTTTAGTTACATAAAGCGTAGATTTTTCCATGAGAGATAAATTACTTTTTTATAGCCTTTGATAAAATACATTTTAACCCCCTTTCTTTAGTCGCATTTCAACTGCCGTTTCAATGAATCTCTCAACATCTGTGCTCAATTTTCGCCTTTGCATATTTCAGATATGCTGAAAAAAGAGATTAGGTCACCCGTGTTATTATCAGTCAGTTTTAATTAACTCTGAGATTTTTTTTATGACGCATTTCAGAGGTTTTGAACCCTTTAGAGGAAGAGAAAAATAGTGAAGCTGAGTCATCGTAAAATCCTCTCTGCTCATGAAACCCTTAAAAACAATTAGCAAAGAAATGCAAAGCTATCTTTTATTTCCGCCTATATCCATTGTAATGTTTTCTATTTCAGGTTATATTTTTCTTCAGTTTTCAGTGAGTTAGTTATATTTTACATTCCAAAAATATGTTAAATTAGCAAATTTTAAAGTTAGTAAATCAGAATATTATTTTCAAAATGTGATTGAACATTTTAAATGTATTAGTATTCAACTGAATTATAAATACATGGACGTTAAAATTTACTCACAATGCATGAAACACTATAAATTTTTGCAATCCATAAGAAGTTAACAAAAATTATATTTGAGAAACAAAACTGCTAAACTAGATTGAAACTATATTCATTATTATTTATTAGTATCCAAATTAAATCCAAATTAAAGGATGACCAAATTAAAGGATTTTTTTTAATTAACTAACAGGTAACATAAAAATATTAAAAAGGTAAACGCAAAGTACATGAATTTTAAATTTTAAGATATATACTTTTCTTTAGAAACGGAATACTTCATCTGAAACTCAACTTAAAGATGTGATATATAAAGTTTTATACTTATTTTAAATGAAATACAAAGTTAGGATATTTTGTAACACTACTTTTTTTAAAATAACTTTTTTTTAAATTTTAAGCATTAATTAAGGGATTAGAATGCTTGAGAAAAAACTTATTAAAATAAAAATATAAATTATTCATCCCTGCTCAATAGATAATTTTATATTTAATTTAAGGATAATAAATATTTATGAAATTATTTAATAACATTAAAGATTATTTTTAACTTTAGATAATGTACTTAAAGCATTTAAACGCTGTTTTAAATTTCATTGTTCCTAATATATTTTATTAGCAATTAATATATAATCATATTAGTGTCTTTACAGATAAAAGCATGATATTTTAAAAGGAATTTTTCCCAAAAGTTTATAAAGGTTCCCCTTGAGGAAAGAAGCATTTTTGAAAATAAAAACATCGTAAGGGATTTTGAATATAATTTAAAAAATATTGATATCCGAGGTTAATTTAGATTCATTTTACCAGACAAAGATTCCTTATTCCATTTTTATCGAAATTGTTATTAATTTTTCTTCTGCAAAAATTTCTGCTTTGTTAATTCTGTTCTGTTAACTAATTTAATTTTTTTTCTCTTTTTGGCGTGTAATTTCAAAAGATGAGAATGATAAATGCTTGGTAGTTAATGGAAATTGGCATTTTGTAAGGTATCTTAAATTTTATTTCTCGTGTACAATTTCTTCATACTATTTTACTTGCAAAGCATAGAAAAACATATGACAAATATTTTTCAGGCTTTCAATTTTTACTTTTGTTCTAGGACTTTTACTGAAGGATATAATTATGCTTTGACCCCTTTTCAAACAGTCTATTCATTTGACAGAAATGGCTTTGGAGGAGGCGTAAAGATATCAACATCCTAAGGACTGAAAAACCCATAAAAAGGTAAGCTTGTCAGCTCGTTTCGAAAGCTAAAATATCAATTTTTCTTAGTCAGAATTCGAAGCACGTGCCGGTAGCAACGTAGGTAGATCGCTTTCATTTAAAATGTTGTCGACAAGTTTGTATTTTTTACGGTACTTTAATCTAGAAGGATTCGACCTTGTTTTATTGCTGTCTCAGCGCCAGAGTCACTCTTATTTCAAAATACTCGCAGGTTTGTTCCCACGCTCTTGGGGAAAATTTATTGCATTTCAACTCTGAACTACATTTGGATAGTGGCAATTTGCTGTTTACCATAGGTATTATAGTTATCTTTAAGTCTCTATTACTGATTTCGAAATTTCGGGGATTAAAAATAGGTACAAAGATGATCATTTCTTTGCTTATTTTGCATGTATGGTTGTAGTTCAAGTTGCTGTTTCCTGTTTAGAACGTTGAAATTTTAAAAACTGGGTTTTCCAAAAGTATTTTATTATGTACGTATGCAAAACACTGGAATTTGTGCTAACTTAGAGGTTGATAAAGACGATCATTTCAGGTCAATATTACGAAATTGAAATTGGTAGGTGCTGACATGAAATTCACTTACGGATTGATTCACTATATTATTGGAAAATTTTCTTTCGTTTGTTGTTTTCGTAGCAGAACATCTGTTTATCGCTTTGACATAATTACTATAATGTTTAAATTGAACTATAATTGAAATTGGTTAATTACTATAATGTTAAAATTACTATAATTGAAATTGGTAGGTGCTGACATGAAATTCACTTAAGGATTGATTCACTATATTATTGGAAAATTTTCTTCCGTTTGTTGTTTTCGTAGCAGAACATCTGTTTATCGCTTTGACATAATTACTATAATGTTAAATTGAAATCATCTTTACATCATACGTTGTAAAATGAAGGACTTTACACCCACAGTCCGTAGATTTAGACACATTTGTTAATTCATTTATTAATTTCTTTCAGGGCTGCAATTGTTTTGTTTTCTGTTGTTGAGATAATAAAAATTTGAAGAGTTAAATATCCTATTTATTTTTTGGTTGCGAAGTATCTAAACTTATTCGCTAACTAAAATATTAGCTTAGTACTTAAAGAAATTAGTGAACAAAAAAATGTTACAGAATTAACAAAAAATTAAAAACTCGATTCAGTAAGCTAATTAAAGTTATATTAAATCTTTTTACGCATGTAAGCGAAAACAAATTATGTCGCAAGAAAATTTAACGAATTAAAGCATGCTCCAAATCAGTTTCAAAGTTATTCATTTCGACTAAATTAATATTCTTGAAATCTGATCAACCCGAAGAGACCATAACACTTAAGCTCCCAAATTAATATTCTTTCTTGAAAATTTTCTGCAATCCTGTTGGGTAGAATATGTAAAAAAATAAAAATAAAATACGAGATATTAATAACCTTGTGATTTTAAGCAATGACTTTTTTAAATTTTTATATTTTCCTTCAATAACTTTAATTTTCTTCGAGCATTTATTTTTTACTTCAAAATTCAAACGAAAGTTTTATTTTATTAAATGCATCATTGGTAGCATATTTCGAAATTTTTATAAAAGACAGCAAATTTTACTATCACGAAGTTTAACAGGAGATTTTACTTGAAATGTATTAGTAACAAATATCATAAACGTGTCTAGGATAATACATGAAATTGGAAAATTTACTTTCGTTTGTTGTTTTCGTAGCAGAACATCTGTTTATCGCTTTGACATAATTACTATAATGTTAAATAGAAATCGTATTGTATTTTTGGGAATTTATCCCATAAAATAGAAGAATCTAAATAATATTCTCTTTCTACCTTTATTTAATTAAATTAATATCATTTGTTATCTTTAATAATTCACAGTAAAAGTAAAGAGTAATATAACAGACATTTACTCAAATCCATCATGACTTCACTTTCTAGGATATTGATAAAAAATTAACAATTTATATACAGGGTGTCCGGGTATCCAAAAGTCATGACTTATTTTTAGGGAAATACCCATTAGAATTTAAAAAAATTATTTATATAGAAAGAATATCTCACCAAGTTTTAATATCTATCATGGATTTCTATCATAGTATCATAGATTTCGATGTGTGCATCTTTTGTAGCACGACTAAGTCTAAATTGTAATCCAGCTTTCTCCCAGTGTTTCGTAGCATATCAGGCGTTATTAGACATTTTGCTTGGGGATTAATTAAATCCGTTGTGTATAAACAAAAAATAGAAACTGTGAATGAGTTGAAGAAGCGTATCATTCAAACAATTCGTGTAATAACTCCTGATATGCTACGAAACACTCGGAGGGATCTGGATTACCATTTAGACATTTGTTGTGCTACAATATATACATACACACACACACACACACACACATATATGGGTATATATATATATATACATATATATATATATATATATATATATATATATATATATATATATATATATACATATATATATATATACACATATATATATATATATATATATATATATATATATATATATATACATATATACATATATACATATATACATATATATATATATACATATATATATATATACATATATATATATACACATATATATATATACACATATATATATATACATATATATATATATATATATATATATATATATATATACATACACACACACACTGACTTTCATTTTAATATTAGATGCTACAGATACATTACATTGTTTCCATAGCATATAATAACGATTTTAACAGAATGTCTTTCAATAAAAAATCAAAGTAGTTCCTACAAATGTAATCTTTGGAAGTAAAAAGAAAAATTTATGCTTTCAGGTATATTTTTACAACAATGTGGGTTAATCTGAAAGTCGTTTGAAACTATAACTTGACCTTAATTTTCTATTTTACCCCACTGAAGTACTTTGTGAGAACCTTATCGTGCCGAGATGAAAGTAAACATGTAAATGCGTGAAAAGAAACAACATTATAGCTCACAATAAAGTACAGTTATGTGTAACACTGTACTCTATTGTAAGCCAAAGGAATGAAAATAATTTAAGCTAAACTTATTAAAGGTCTATGACATAGCCCAAGGCCATTAGTTAGCGTCTCCCTTTCACCGAGACACGAAACTCAAACGTGCTTTTAATAAATTAAGTTTTCATTTTCGCGATACGTGATTTTTGTTAATAAAGGCTGGAATTTCGACAAATTTTCTGAAGGTTAATGAAGGTGAAAGCTGAAAAATGCACTGACTAGAATCGAAAATGTACATGAAGGATGGCGAGTTCTTTCAGTTTCGGTAAAATATCCCTCTATAGCTTACACGCATGAGTAGGAAATCTTGATACGGAAAAGTAACTTTTATCGCTCACAAATAAAATGGAAGAAAAAAATATGTTGTCCATGGTGGTTTCTTCTAACCATACTTGCATTTGTTCAGTCTAAACGGCGATGGGAAATACGTTACCTCCAAATGAGTAATACGTCCGATTTGTGGTTGCGCATATACGGGAGGCCTGTTCGCGCTATAGGACCCTCATACAGTGTGTAAGCATTACTTTCTTGTCGATAAAAGGAAACGAGAAAAATAGTGGATATTTTTTTTTACCGGAAATTGTGGTAAGGGTATATACACTAATGAAAAAGTAACATATTCTGCCCTACTTCCAACATTGAAAAAGAAACTCACATAATATTAAATATGGCTGAATGAGAAAGAAATGTGTATTTATGAATTGTTTAAAAATTGTATTACTAAATTTTTTTTATAATCACAAGGATAGTATAATACAGGATGTCCGGGCGAAATGTATCCAAAAGTCATGACTTACTTTTACGGAACTTCCCATTAGAATTAAAAAAAAATATATTTAAATAGAAAGAACATCTCAACAAGTTTTAATATTAATCATATACTTCTGTCATAGTATCATAGATTTCGATGTGTGCACCTTTTGTAGCACGACTTACGTCTAAATGGTAATCCAGTTCTCTCCAAATGTTTCGTAGCATATCAGGCGTTATTAGACCTTTTCCTTGATTCATTAAATCCGTTGTGTATAACAAAACATTAAAACTGTGGATGAGTTGAAGAAGCGTATCATTCAAGCAATTCGTGTAATAACTCCTGATATGCTACGAAACACTTGGAGAGAACTCGATTACCATTTAGACGTTTGTTGTGCTACAAAAGGTGCCCACATCGAAATTTATGATACTATGATCGAAGTCTATGATTCATATTAAAACTTGGTGAGAAGTCTTTTTATTTAAATAATTTTTTTTTCAAATTCTAATGGGTTGTTCCTTAAAAAAAAGCTATAACTTTTGGATAACTTTAGCCCAGACACCCTGTATTTAATACTAACGTAAATCTCAAAATTATTCTAAGCCAAGCATATATATATTGCTTTTTTTAAGTCTTAAATTTCCCATCTGATTTTATTCCTTATATTTAAACTTATTGTATTATTCTGTAAACAAATATTTTTAAAAATTAAGAAAAATTAGGGTTAATATTTGAATTACTATACAATATTAAAGAAACTGACCCAACTAGTTTAAGATGTAATGGATTGGTACTTAAAAGGATTATTTAAAGCATATCGCTCACTCCTTTCAACAACGTCATATCTCAAAAATTTTAGTTATGCCTGTTTTGACGATGTCCTGAAAGAGTATTGTATTCCTGCAAGATCGTCATACCTCACCGCTCAATATTTAGCCGCTAGAGAGCAGAATTAATATTTATTTTCAATACATTTTAATGCACTTTTAAACTTTAAAATCACTCTCCTGAAAAATCACCTTTTTTTGAGATATGACGTTGTTGAAAGGAGTGAGCGACATGTTCAAATATGTTCATATTTACTTTCAATTGATTCGCAACTAAACATTTATCACAAATATACTCTCAAATATTTGTGAGTCACAAATGTACTCACAAATATACTCTCCTGAAAAATCACCTTTTTTGAGATATGATTCGCAACTAAACATTTATTACAAATATACTCTCAAATATTTGTGAGTCACAAATATACTCACAAATATACTCTCCTGAAAAATCACCTTTTTTGAGATATGACGTTGTTGAAAGGAGTGAGCGATATGTTCAAATATGTTCATGTTTACTCTCAATTGATTCGCAACTAAACATTTATCACAAATATGTTCCTTTATGAGTAGTACAGATTATTGGGAAAGAAAAGTTATTAATTTATGAAGGAGAAAAGACAAGTCTAAATGAAACTAGAGAAGATGCACCCACATCTCAGTTGTCTGTAGACATATCAACAACAAATTATAATATACATGTACTGGAAATATGATTTAACTTTCATATTTTTTAATAATATTATATGATGTAATCCTTTTTTTTAATCTACAATTCTGAAAATAGTATGAAATTAAATTCAATATCTTAAAATTTTCCCCCAAAGAAAAAAAAATCTTTTAATCAGTAAGAGAATGGCTTTTGATTCAAAAATAAAATCCCCCAAACAGTGTCAACAACAGATGTTATCAATTTTAAAAATCTAATTACTGCAGTGATATTTTTCTGTACTTGGAATAGGGAAAAATCTATTAAAATTTCTAGAGTTAGCATATTATTATTGTTAATTATAAATGAATCAACATCCTCCAAAAAATTCAATTCTTCAACAAAGATTGTTTTCATTAAGATATAACGGATGCAGTACCGAAAAGCAGAATTATTTTGCAAAAATAACAGTCCATAAGAAAAGGTTAGATTTATTTTCTTATTCTGGTAATTTAGTATATTCATTTCCTGAAATATTCCCTGAACCTTTCCGAATGCAAATAAAAATAAATAAAATGAAATTTAAGAAAATATTTAACTGAATTTTCCGTCATAACTATTTTCAGATATGTAAACGGAAAATTTTGACAGCACTTTAGATACGTTTATGTTTATACTTTGAAAAAAATAATTAGCCGTAGGTTATTGCAGAAAAGTAATAATGCCTTAGCATTGTAAAAACGTCTAAGGAGAGCAAAAACTTTTAATATCCTCTTCGTTAAGACATTTCCGACAAAATGCTTTTTATAAGAAAGCTAAATTACGGATATTTATCTTATTTCAGGAAAGTGTATGGAATGCGGAAATTGCGAATGTATACTATTTATCATGTGGTATTTTCTATTATATATTTTTAAGAAATATAAATAAAGTATTTTGGTAAATTAGGTTTTAAGAGCGTAATATATGTCGTTTTATCGACTTGTATCAGTAGTTATGAAATCTCTTTTTCCATATGTGAAGTAAATTTGAAAATTGTAATTTAAATGGTAGTTTATTTTAGTTTATTTTTGTAACCTTTCTATTAGACAAGTTTTCAACGTTTGTTATTTCATTATTACGGAGATTTATTAAAATGATGTTTTAATGTGGGACGACGGAACTCCGTTAGCTAGGGACCAAATTGTATAAAATATATCATATGAATCCTTCAAATTGTTAATGAATGCTTTAGTGACATGCGTTTTTAAATACATCATTTTCTTTTTGTGTTTGTACGACAGATAAAATCACTTGAAAAATGATCACGTTCACTTAGTATTAAAAAGATATAACTGATCCGCAGCTTCTGTGCATTATTTTTATAATGGCATCCTAGAAAAACTTTTCATCTAGCTCGTGAAAAATTTGTAATCAATAGCTGTCTCATCCATGCGCAGACAATTTTTGTCTACATGCAGCCATTTTTTGGTAAAGGCATATGATTTTTCAAATCTTGTCATTAAAGTGCTTGAATTTCGCGGTCCCCTGTCACAAAAAAACTTTGCCTAAATGCCACCCTTATTTTTAAACACTCAGTTCACACTCGATTCTACAATTCGTTGACTACAGTGGATGCATTTTTTGGTAAAGGCATATGATTTTTCAAATCTTGTCATTAAAGTGCTTGAATTTCGCGGTCCCCTGTCACAAAAAAACTTTGCTTAAATGCCACCCTTATTTTTAAACACTCAGTACACACTCGATCCTACAATTCGTTGACTACGGTGGATGCATTTTTTGGTAAAGGCATATGATTTTTCAAATCTTGTCGTTAAAGTGCTTGAATTTCGCGGTCCCCTGTCACAAAAAAACTTTGCTTAAATGCCACCCTTATTTTTAAACACTCAGTACACACTCAATCCTACAATTCGTTGACTACGGTGGATGCGTATTTCCCAGTAAAGCAAGCGATGGGGGTTTACTACAATAATAATGTTTTACTTTCGATCCAGCATCCTGAAGATCGCGGTTAAAACTTCCAAAAACCAAGGAACAGTAGAATGGAACTTACCGTAGCGTCACGAGTTTGTAATCCAACGGCGAGCAGCAGGTGTGGCGGACAGGTGGAGACTGAAGGCAGAAGAAGGGAACATTCGAAGTTCCGACCTGCCCCCGCAAGGTCCGAAAGGGAAAGCGACGAACCGGGATTCGTAGTCACAACCGGTTGATGAGTGTCTGCCGCAGTGGATTATTCGGGATTACCAGCCGCTCTCGAGTGTTTAACGTTATCTGCTGGCGGAGGAAACAATGAATTAGGCATTCAACACGTTAATTTATGGATAAATTCGTGTTTTTTTTTGCATTGTCTGTTTCATTTATAAGCAAATAATCATAGACTGCATGCGTTTGGAACACTTATGTCAGTAATTGCGGGGGGGGGGGGGGGTAGGGAAGAGGGTAGCAAATCCTCCACAGCCAAATGCTAGATATGGGCTCGTGTTTTTTTTTTCTTTTCTATTATATACCGCTGCACTATTTAAAACACATTTGTGTAGAGAATAGAATAGATTTTTCTTTTTAATGGAATATTAAGTCCTTCGATATATTTTCTAAACAAAATTATGAATATATATTTAATATATTCTTGATTATAAAATAAGGCTCTTACATTTAATAATTGAAAAAAGTTTCAGGTAGTCTCTTCTAACGAAACTACTGCGGGTTATTAACTTAGGATTACTTATTGTTGCTTACCTCTCTTGTATGTATATATGTATGTATATATGTATGTATGTGTTATGTGTATACAGTGGAGTCTCGATCTATCGTTTTTCAAGGGACCGATTGAAATGATCGATAAATGCGGGAAAACGATAGATGCGGAAACATAACAAAGCAATATGATCGTTGGGACTGGATAAAATGAACGACACATACGGAAAAACGATGGATCCGAAAACGATCGATCGAGATTCCACTGTATATATATATATATATATATATATATATATATATATATATATATATATATATATATATATATGTGTGTGTGTGTGTGTGTATGTGTGTGTGTGCTTGTTTGTGTGTATGTCTGAAATTTTTGACGCATTTTGGTACTTTTCTGTTTAACTGTTATAACTCGCGACGCAGAGCATCTGAAATTTTACTTTCCGGAGGACCGTTATAGAGGAACGTAATCCTACATTAAACGTCAAACAGCCTACGTTCCATCGTAAGGTGCAAAAATGACCTAACAAGATCTAAGGTATGGATGAGAGGATTAATGGTTAAATTATTATGAGTTCTGAAACAAAAACTACTGAATAATATAGATTATTAAATTTAAACTTAAGATAATCCGACGCTGCGAGTTTTCCAATGGCAGATATAACGCATATAAGGAAAAATTTTCTTTAAATACAATAAATAGTGCCTTCAAAAGGGTGAGCTCAACTTTTCCATTTCACATCATGTTATGATTTATTACTTTAGTACTAGCCCCAAAGTAAAAAATTTTATGAAAATGTCGCAGAAATTAAGATGCAAAATATAGATAGTTAACGCAAAACATAGAAACCTATGCTCGTATGACATATATTAATTTGCGACTTGACTTAAGATAACCATTTCTTTATATATATATATATATATATATATATATATATATATATATATATATATATATATATATATTATTTATTTGTATATACATAGATTTAAAATTTGTCTGATATCAGTATTACAATTTAACACTTTCAAAACTATAATCTGACTAGCTGCTATCGCAAATCAGTATTTAAAAAAGTAAAACAGTTTATCAACTCATACCACAATAAAAATTATACTCTAAAGGTAATAACATGATAATTTTTGAAAAATAAGTATCCAGATAGTTTTAGTAGAGACATAAGGGATAACTTTAAATTTACAGATTTATATTGCTCGGCTGCATGTAACTACAAAATTATATGTAATAGGAAAGAAATTAATCGATAATTACAAAAACTCCGTATATCATAAAATGATTATTTTTTATTATGTATTTTCTACATCTTGATTATATCATCTTACCTTTCATTGCAGTTTATTGCTCGTTTAATTCAACATTCTATTTTTTTATTCGTATGTGCGGTGTATATCTAAAATTTTAAAACAATAGCTAAGTATTATTACGTTAGCCTTGATCCTTACTAACTTCAAATAAAGAATTTTCATTATGCTGTTAAAGCTCTAATGTTAAAGCTCTAATTTTAACAATTTAACTTTATACAAATTTGTAATCTAGGTAATTTCTCACTATTTGAAGAATTTTTTTTGTTCATCTTATTCTAGAATGTTTCTTAAGAAAGCATTGCTGTATTGTCAGCGTCAGTTCCCCTTGATATTTGATCTTAGAATAGGAGCATATTGCGTAACTATGGTATTTACTAATGTATTAGACATGAATTAGATGGTTTTTATCCATTAGGGTTAGTTCAGTTGCCTTGGTAATATTTTCCCAATGTTGGACGGATTACCCAGTTTCAAGAAAAATTTATCTTAAAGAAAACGTTTCAGGCACAATTCTTTCATTTTCGGCACTGTTAACAACAAAATATCATCAGTAAATGTTAGCTCAAAAATTTATGCTTCAGTTGGTCTTCGAATATATGGTAAATATATACACTTGAAGGCCAATGCATTATGACCACCTACTCAGTACATCATTAGGCCAACTTTCGGCCCCAATACTATTATGATTCTCTTTGGCATGGATTCTATGAGATGTTGGTAGGTGGCTTGAGAAATATGAAACCATAGCCGATGAACTGCCCTCCCCAGTTCTCTAAGACTTGTTGGTTCTGGATTCAGATGCCTGAAACCTCTTTTGACTTATAGCACGAATGCTCAAATGGACTAAGATCTGGTGAATCATGAGGCCAACTAAGCAAAAAAGTCTCTGTCAGGTTCTTCCAATCATCTGTGAACAACGTGGGCTTTATGGCATGGAACATTGTCCTGCTGGAATTATTCCTCTAAGTGGGGTAAACGATTAAAATGACTGCATGCACTTGGACTGAGACACTATTTAAATAGGTTTCGGCATTCAGAAGATCTTCCAAATGTATTGAAAGACAAAAAGAATGCCAGGAAATCCTCCTCCAAATCATTAAATTACCTCCACCGTGACATTGCTCAAAGGGTCCTTGCTTTGGTGCTGTTTTCTCCATACTTGCACACTGCCATCTGCATGGTGAGGTTGTAAACGTAATTCATAGGGGTCTTTTCCCTTAATTTACTGTCTAATCCTTGTGATTCTGTGGGAACTGGAGAGTTTTAATCTTGTTAACTGCTGACAGCAGAAGCTTTTGAGAAGGTTATCCGTACCCAATGCCGTGTAATGAGTGGAAAACAATACGTTGAGAGACAATCCGAGTTGGTTCCTTATTAAGATTACCTGTAATTTGCCCTTTAACTGTAATTTGCCTTACTGTTGCCCTTTTGTTGGACTGGATAAGTCTGGAAACTCTCTTTTCAGTTTATACTTCGAGTAGCCAAAGACGACCACAGTCCTTACGTTGAGACCCGATTTTTTTATTCTATTTATTTATTTATTTTTTTTGGGGGGGGGGTAGCAGACTTTTTGTAAACATAAAGGAAGGGAGCTCTAAAACACTTCAAAGCGAAGCAACTTTACGGATACTCAATCCATTGCTAGCAGAGTGACGTCATAGCTCATATAGCACAAAATTGTCAAGTGGACATAAAAAAATTACCACTTAGTATATGAATCTATATATTAGTATATGAATCTATAAGTGTGTGTTTGCGTAATATATATATATACAGTGAAATTTCTCTATGGTGGCCAGTTATGGTTTCGAAAAATATGTGGCCGTTTTGAGGGGGGCCGTCGAAAAGAGATATTTTCCATAACATGGGTTCTAGATCGGTTCTGAACAAAATATGGCCGTTTAGAGGGATGGCCGTCTAGAGAAATTTTATTACATATATATATATCAGTGAATGTGTACTTATTCACCTTTTAAATCTTGCATGCTTTTCATTTCTCTTTCAGAGAAGTTTCTGTTTATTTAATTAAGAAACTGTATAGTACCTCCCAACAACAATGATTCCAATTAAATTACTATTTCCAATTAAATTGCAGTATTTCCAATTAAATTACTATTCCACATTACCAAGAGCCACACTGATCAGGTAAAATGAAGTTTAACTAATTAGTGTTGCAAATTATCTGCGGGCCATTTACCTGTCAGAATCTCCAAAATTGCTTATAGAACCAAAGAAATCAAATTTACGGATATTTCAGAGTTTATCATAAAACTAAATCAACTTAATTTTATAATAATAATCCTTTAAATATGGACTCATTATAATGTCAGTCTCTGATACTATATACTCATCCTATGAGATTGAATTTTGAAATTATCACTTTGAAGATCACAGGTGATCCTGATTTAAACGTCAGGTATTACTCTAATTTACACGTTTCAGCAGTCGCGTCACCATTAGCCCATAAACCTTCTGGTCTTTTAGAAATTCAGGCTACATTCATTTACATTTTTCTGAACAATTCTAATCAACTAAAAAATAATGGAACTTCCTGATGTCTCCATTTTTCTTATATTCTGAAAAAGGTTGTTATTGATTCTCAAGCTAATGTAGCCTATTCGTTCGTTGGAGTTTATTCTTCATTTACATTTTGCCTGTTCACTGCTATACAAAGTAAATAAAACGTTAGTCTCCTTGAGCACTGGTTTCCGATTCACTGAGCAGCAGAAATGCAATACATTCTTTGGAGAATTATTCTTTGAAGTCTCTATCTAAAATAGGCGATCATCCCATGCGTATGATCCTTCGTTAAGTAACTAAACTGTTTTACCTCAATTACGTATCAAAATAATCTTTCAAGAATTCAATATTTTCTAACACAGGATGAAAGACCTATAACACTTATTTGTATATTTTACGTAGTGGTGGATGCACCATGAAAGTTCCATGTAACCGGGGTTTGATGGCCAAATTGCTAAAGCACTAGATTTCGGAATAGGGGATCTAAGGACTAGAATGGCGCTTTACGCATGAATGTTTCCATCCTTTCCGATTTGCTTTAAGCTATGGGTCCTGGTTTTGTTGGGTATTCGAGACAGTCTTGGTTTGTTTAGTACCGCAATGCTCTAAACGAACTGATACAAATTAGGGCGAGACAAAAAAACTATATCTCATGGTAGAAACTTCTTGCGATTGTGTGAATCCTTGTTGTATGTATATCCTCTGAATCGCTACTCATTGGCCCAGAAATTTTGAGAAAATGCCCAGAGACGAAACACTAAACTTAAGAAATTCTAAGGCAAGATTAGCTTTACGTGTTTAAGCAAGAAAAATCAAGAGTATAACTTTTGTAAGGACTTTGCCTTAAATAAAATACTGCTAGCCTTTTTTTATTAAATTCTTTAATTCCATTTCTCGACTAAATACAGGCTATTTACAATATCAATAAAAACAAATTAAATTCGTGGGTTCACGGCATCTACGAGGAAGGTCAGACTTCAGTTGTCGCTGCTCTCATTCAAGTCTATCTAGGCTCGGCTATATACCACTGCTGAACGTTCTCGAAAAGTCTAGAAAACGCTGCCTTTCTTTATTCAGTTACGTTCTCAGACGACTAGGCGTCTCCGGTCGGTAACTTCCCTTATGTAGCTAACGAACTGTTCTGCGAGCTGCCGGTATTACTTCCGGCCGTTATGTCGCCAGGCGATTGTCTGTCTGCAGCCGTCCAAATCAATTATGTGCACAAACCGCACGTTGATTGGTTTTTCCATAATTTCCCCGCGAAAAAAAATAGCTATTGTACGGGAGTCATTACACTTTTAATGAGTACAGATAAACTGAGATAAACTGCTTAAGCGTATTATGAAAATGTGGAAATTTGTTTATTGGAGAGAATAATAGAACAGGAAAAATATAATAGTTGGAAAAAAATATTTGAGGCCTACTCTTGTTATGGCTACGATTTTAAAATTTTCGTTTACCATGAATCGATAGTTTATCATAATGTCATTACTAACGTGGTAATTTATTTTTTAAAAAAAGGCGATTCATAGAATCTGCAACTCTGTTAAATTTTATGGAGCTGATTACACAGAACGTTTTAGTGAGGGGGGCATTCCTCAATGCATAATTTTTATAAGAAATGAAATAATAAAAATTCAAAATTCGAAATTCGATAAAAATTCAAAATTCGAAATAATAAAAATTCAAAATTCAAAATTCGAAAGTTTTGCATTAGGTTCCTTTTTCCTAATGCGGAACCCGGAAGGGCCCGCTCTCATGTATAGACTTCGATACAAAAGTGCCGTATATCAAAGCTATGCATTTGTGTACAATCAATAATGACATCAGGACATTACATAATTTACAGGTCAGCTTGAGAATACCTTTGTTGTCACTTTTATGCTACACATTTCTTCATCACTTCCTGTATATGCATCACAGCTCCACGTAACTTAGGCGGGGGCGACACTTTAAGTTAAACTCAACACATCGCGAGGTTTGGCATCGAGAAATCGACCGGTGTCGTTACGTGGGCAGTTAAAACGTTAAAATCATTCACTTGTCTTCAAGGAAGTAGGTGTGTGTCAATGGAAACCCTTGTCAGAAACCATAAGTTATATAACCTTTACTCGATAAGAATAGAGTTGTTGGAGATCCAAAGCGAGAGGCTTGTCAGATTGATGATATTGTTCCGCAGATTTCTAGGGTTAATGTCTACTTGCAATCACAAAGAGGACAAAGAGGATTTTCGAAATTTTAGACATGATAAATTGCAGATACTGAGGTATTTTTCATTCCGTGGTCTCATTTTAAAACTGTAAAAAGTTTTAAAATTCTGACCCTTCTGCTACGTATAAGTTTCTGTAAAAAGAGGTCCTCATTCATAGAAAAGGTGAATTTTTTTTATGAGTTCTCACAGTCACACAGCTTATTGGCATAAACTTGCAAAGCTAAACTTTTTAAACACAAAAATAAAACTTAGAAAAAGTTAAATCTTCGATTAATCACTGAAAAAAAGTTTTGTGTCTCTGATAAAATATTTGTGTCTTAGTATGAGATGGCGAGGTCGGTGACATTCGGTACCAAAGTCTGTAGGTTCGTAGCCCACTCTTGGCATGGACGTTTGTAGCCGTTCGGAATCGACTTTAAACAGTAGGTCCCGGTCTAATCAGCCCTACTATAGCAAAAATTGACTGGATAATTGATGGCGGTGTTTTTTCTCCTTCTTCTTTTAAAATATTAAGTAGTTGAAAAAGCTCTGACTTTAATATCGATACTCCGTCCGGCCATAGCCTTATTCCCCTCTTTAGCTTTTGTCCTCCATCTGTTATATCTACTCTACTTGGGATGCTAAGTGGCATTAATGCTTCATTTATACCTTCGACTGCCATTACTCTTCCAGATCCCTACTATACAGAAGAATTATCACCTCACTTATACTTATTATTATCTTTGGAGCGACCATCCGATGTCGCTCCAAACCAAACCTTAGTATAAGAACTAATTAGCATGTAAATATCATACAAGGTAAAGATTTCCAGGACATTTTGTTAAACAGAAGATTTTGTTAAGTGGATGCGTGTTACTCTATGCACACAAAATGAATTTAAATATTTGTAAAAAAATGATCAAAATAATAAGGAGGGGTAATATAGTCATAGCTTATTATTCTGTTTTCTCTTATCGCTGAGAAGAGTAATAAACCATCTGAAGTACTTGCGTTAAGCTGACTTTTACGCATTTCATGTGTCTTGATTCATATTTTCTCTCCGCGTTGAATCAGGATAAAACAGTATAACAAAGCGAACATTTTTACGGGTAAAATTAGGAAAGCGAATACAGCAATCGCTGCTTATGCTTTAAGACATTGTATAAAATTCGTTTCTTTCTTTAAGATCAGAAATATGCGTTAAATTGCCATAATATAAAAAAAATTACTCATCCATGATTTGATGAATTCGTAACAATTCGTAACCAATTGATACGCCATTCGTCAACTATCTGCAACTAATATGTTGTATTTGAAAGATACTAAAATTTTTGTGTTTTACATAATGTTTATTAAGCATGATAGTAAGGAAATGATAGTAAGGCACGTGCTTAAAAGAAGGTTTCTCTTTGTTTTTAAATTCGGTAGTAACCATTTTAAAAACGAAAGGCGGTGCATCAGCATCATCAGTTGCAGATCTTCAGTTCTTGTATTAAGTTCAGTTCTTGTAAGACTTTTCTTATTAGTATTTTTCTAACTACACTTAACAAATTTGTATTTTTGTAATTTGCTATTTGCGTCTAAAAGTTAATTTTTCAACGTTGAGAGAGAATTTTTACACGTAATAAACTTTTGATTTAAATAAAGATTTTAATATTCCACGATTGGCATCAAGAGTTTCATGCCCAAGAAGAAATTACTGGTTTCAGTTTTCAAAATTAAAAAACTATGCTCATAGACACCTTCCCTTTATGTACAAAATGAAGAATTCAAAACTCTATATATTCAAAACTATTTGCTAACGTGTTATTTGAACAATACTGATAGAGAAAAATCCCTTAGCTTATCATGGGGATGGAAGATCCCTGGCATTCCCTGACACATCGCTTAAAACGATTGCCTACAGGGATATCTGGCATCATAATTGTATGGTCCAAAAGTAGGAAACTGTCTATAAGAAACTTTCTATGGTCAATGAATCAGAGGACTGTCGTAATGTTTTTCAGCTTTTTTTAGACTGGATATAGTCTACCCTTTTCATCTTATTCACCATCTGAGGATTGTTCCCTTAAGAACGCCTCGCATCTTAAATGTCGTAATGTTTTTCAGCTTTTTTAGACTGGATATAGTCTACCCTTTTCATCTTATTCACCATCTGAGGATTGTTCCCTTAAGAACGCCTCGCATCTTGTAGATGGGGCCGTATCCATATCTACAAGATGCGATTAAGGGAACAGTCCTCAGATGGTGAATAAGATGAAAAGGGTAGACTATATCCAGTCTAAAAAAAGCTGAAAAACGTTACGACAAGGACTGTATATTGAACTAAACGTATTACAAATTAACTATAACAAGTAGTATTTATTTAGAACCTATAGGAACATGGTAGAACATGCAAGAGCTCATGTCCCTACCAACAACTATAGAATTGAACAGGAAATGGCTGACTGCGTAAATAGTGCCAATACGGCGAGCGCCAACTCACTGCTTGGCACCTTAATGCGGTTTCCTCAGTCTTAACAATAAGCAGTTGAAATTTTTTAAAATAAAGATTTAACTGTTGAGAGGTATAAATAGAGCATACTAAGAATTATTTATAAACTTTTTTGGGCTTATATATTATTGTTTATGCCTCCCACATAGTACAGTGGTTAGCGTTCTGAGCTGCCCCTCAGTGTGCTTGGGTTCAAATCCCGAATAAGGCTTGGTCTTTTCCGTGTCGTCCACTTCATAGGGAACATTGCTGGCTCACCTATGCGATGTTCCTATAATAAAGCAGCCAGCAAAACTTAGCGGATCTTCATGGGACAGTGTCAGATAAAGTACCTACCTACAGAGACAAAGGCCTACCACATTGAAAAAAGTTTTTGTTTTTCTAGAATTTAACAGTATAAAATATGAATGGTTGTTTAGGAAATTTAATGTTTTTACTGAGAACAAAAACACACAAATAGTTGATGGTAAATAAATATTAGGATATCCAGAACAAAGCTAAAATATCCCGAGGCTAATGATGGGTTGAAAAATTACCATCCCTAAACTGCTATTATATTCTAAGGGTGAGTTTCCTTATAAGTCAGCCATATTTATTCTACAACGAGTCGTCCTTTAGGATTATTGAATTTCTCCCTGAACAATCAAAAATTGTCGTTCTAAAAAATATTTAGATTTCTTTCTATAAAAATCTCTAATTTCATTTTGCGGTCGTATTATCGAATACTGCCCGGTCATAATGGTTAGCGAGCCCATCACCTCTCAATGATTACTGTAAACATGTACAGGTATTAGAAATTTTGAAAATCAAGATTTCAGTCATTTCCTGTTTTCAATAAATTCTACATATTCTCCTCAAATAATCCTCACTTTATCGACGTCTTTTTCAAACGTCATCTTCAGTAAAGCGACAGTTTCACGTATTAAACAATTTCCAGCACTTCCTTTGATCAAAATCATAGTTCAATCCAATTACAGCGGGACTCAGAGTCTTACGAACTGACCTCCAGACATCGCGTGGTCACTCAAGCGAAAGTGATGAAGTCCAGGCGTAGGCAGTCGGAGATCACCCCAAAATCACTTAATCGTCTCCTGAAGGACAATTCATGGGTGTTCTTGCGGGGAAGACAATGTGGCTAACAGACGGCAGAGTAACCCAATAGTTACGCGGCCTTATCTGGGAACTTGATAGATGGTGTCCGCAAAAAGACACGAGAGCGGTATGGGAAAGCTTCCGATAACGGAATCAGTGTAATTTTGTCAACGAAGTTCACTGCCATATCTTTCCGTTATAAAAATGAAAGATTTCCGCCCTGATTGTTTCGTTACTGTTTTGAAACAAAGGTGACTAGTAGTTTTCTTTTGTGTCTGCGAGGAAGGCTGATTAGAGCAAAACGATCTCGAGTGGGCATATTTGCACGACAGAAAAGATTGGAGGTATTTAGAGTAAGTTTAATATCCTTACATCCGCATTGTATACACATAAAATGGGATAAATGCGCTCTTATGCCGAGTTATTAAAAATTCTAGGGAGGTTTTTTTTTTTATGCGCAGAGAAACAAATCTTTCAATTTTAAGAATGAAAATAAGTTTTTTTTAATAAAATGCAAATTCATTCTAAATATCCAGGAATAAATTTGTAAAGGAAGTTTCATCTATTAAATTTTGTGAAGTACTTGCAAAGATAATTTACAACTACCGGGGTATGAACCCTATCTGCAAATTTCGAGTCTGATATGCAGGAGATATGGGAGGAACCGTATTTTTTTTAGTTCCATTTTTCGTATATGCCCTCTTTATTTAGGTCAATGGTCAAGATGATGGACCCTGCATATTTTTTATTCAAATATAATTGTTTTCCGGCGATGAGGATTTTTTTTGTCCTCTAGGAATGTTTGTCACATACCTCCAATTGCTTTATTTTAGTTCTTTCTTCTGGTCGGGTGCTATTGTGATGACCATCTACTAGGTTCTGATTTTAACTCAGGTCTCTTATTCTAAGGTCTCTTAATCTTCAGATCTCTTATTTAGTTTTCACCCATTTGAATTATTCCAGGGGTATTAGAAGTTTTCAGCTTATGAACTCCATTTCACATACTTTTATCTGACACAATACAAGAATATTTTACAATTATTATAACACTTCGAATTTTCTTTTTTTTTTAAATTTAGGGATTGTATGACCCTCTAAAATATTGGAAAATAAGAAATTTACTGCAGGAACTGAAGCAACGTGCTCTTGGCTGTAATTTTAATGGCAGTCTCAAAATTTTCAATTAAAATTTTTTGTCACGAGCCACCACGGCATTCATACTGATTTCTATCACAACGAATTGTCATCACGTGCCGGAAATGCCCCGCAGAAACTTCACAATTTCATACACTTATGAATGAAACGTGTGTCTTTAATCTCTCATGAATGTCATGTCTGAAAGCAATTACTAACGAACGTGTAAGAGTAAAATTTTCTTGAATGAAAAGTGAGGAACCTTTAGGTCAAGCAAGAGGTGAAAAAAAATGTCATCCTTAATGAAGAACGAATCTTTAATTAGAATTCTGGTGATGCATGACAAGAACAATTGTTGTAAAAGAAGAAAAAAAAGTATCAAAGGAAAGTTCCGCTTCGAAGATTAACCTCAAGAGTCACAATGGGTCAGAGAAACCTTCATGACTTTTCTGAATATCAGTTAAAGAAGCACAACGGCTAATTTTCCCTCCGGTAAAATTATCCCTCTAGTTACGATAAGATAGAAATTTGCACTTGCTTTTAATCGTCAACTACTTTAGGGTAAATTAAAGGTTAGAAATGGAAATTTAATATGCTGGATAAACTTAGGCTATGTAATTTTAACAATTTTCAGAAACATTTACTCATATATGGGACTTGTTAGAAATTTAAACATCATCCCCGT
>OU015492.1:195699459-195706959 GCA_907164885.2 Dolomedes plantarius | reverse complement strand
CAAAAATTTTCCTATCTGGTATTTATGTATATAGTTAACTCCAATAAACTCTAGCAGCTTAAAATTTGATGCTTTAGAATTTTTATTTTAATTCAAGTCATGAAATTCTAATTTTTAATCCCCAAAAAGTTTTAGTTGGTACTGTTTAGATATAAATGGTGTTAAAAAATAAAGCAAATGTTTTCATGCACAACATTTTTTAGGGTGTAGATTTAATATACACAAAATAAGTATAAGTTATTTTCTTTTATTAAAAGTCTTCCTTATTTAGTACTTATGATCATAGGCGTAGTGTGCTTCTAACTTTTTTTTGGGGTGTGTGTGTGTGGGGGGGGGGGCGAATTGAATTTACTTAGGGCCCTCCTCAGAACATTGACTGACGAACGGTCCTTAAAATATGAAATATTATGATTTTTTTTAAATTGAATAACAATAGAATTGATGTTTGAGTAGTATTCAAAAGTTATACAATGAGAAAAATAAATATAATATAAATAAAATGAGAAAAAATTAGCATCGAATTTTTGTTATGGTTCATATCATTGTTAAAAACTATGTTAAGGCTAAAGACATAATCGGAATTTTCAGTTTCACAGTTTGAAAAAGTGAGAAACCAACTTTCTTAAGAATTTTCTACAATTTTCGATTCTAACTGAACTTTTATTAACGTTTTAATTTAGTTCAAGTTAATTAGGATGATGTGCCCCCCCCCCCCCCGTGCCCCTCTGACTCTACGCCTATGCTTATGATGATAGTGAACTCTGCTAATTTACAACATCTGAACATTAAATCTTCAGAAATAACTTTTATTAATTCAAAACACATTCGCATTTCAAATCCTAAACAATGCTGTTTTTAGTAATGTCGATGCTTAGATACAGGTTGCATTAAAAGGGTAAACAAAGTGTTATAGAATTTTATAATGCCTCCCTTTAAAACTAGCCAAAAGCCAGAAACTGTGATTTAGCTAGAGCATTATTTTATCTTAAACTAGCTTCATTAGAAACAGTTTTATGTTTTCGCATGCGACTGAAACCTGATAACGGACAAAACGATTTGAAAGCAATAAAAAAGCTAAATTACCTTTTCTACGCTTTTTTCTATGGTAGCCTTCAAGTGTGTTCATTCCTTTTCTAATTGCCTGAAGACTTCACAGGAGCAAAAAGAAAAGAAACCATTCAAAAGAAAACTGTTTTCATCGTACCCACTGACCCTGGTAATATTGATTGCTAACAGCAATATTAGATCAATAGTTGTAAGGTCTCACTTCAAAGGCTAATGAATAAAGAGCCAAAACATAAACAATCAGTGAAAGTCAAAGAAGTTGAGGTCAAATGAAAGGTGAATTTCAATGTCAGGCAATAAATGCACTTAATGAGGAAAAGGCACTCTTGATTAGAAGACAACCGGTGCGTAGCGTGAATGGAACAATTGGTCCAATAGCAGAATTCACGCAAAGCTCCTCTTGCGTGATCCGAAATTATGACGTCATATCCGGTCCTCACAAAATTATTCTCGCGTGATACGTCTTCGCTTGTCGTCATTTTACGTAGGGGGTATTTTGATAGTGGGCGTGTGGTAAGTGGTGGTCATCGTTAGATGGAACGCTTCAATGAAACGGAATAATTGGCAGAACATAGCCAGTTTCACGTTGGGGCATTAAACTGAATAGGGATCAATACTCCGTTTTAAGGATACTGAAACGTAAGTGTCTTCAAAGGCGTTACCACATAGTGTTTTTTAATACTCAATAGGGATCAACACGCTGTTTAAAAGGGGAGAAAATTATAAATACAGTCGAACCCTGTTATAACGAACTTCAAGGGAACAAAGGTTTTGTTCGCTTTATCCGATGGTTCGCTATATTAGAACCGTTAAGAAAAATGCTAGAGTTCACAAAATACAGTCGAACCTCCATATATCGAAGTAGCAAATTGCAGGAAAAAAATTCGATACATAGAAATTTCGATATATAGAATTGAGCTTAGTTTTATCACAATTTTCCAAAAAAAAAAACATTAAAGCTAATTTTCGTATACGAAACTCCATTTTTACGAATCCCATTAAATGAAAGTTAAAAACTAAAAAATGAATTAATATGAAAGATTTATTGAGTACTACATATCTTAAAAATAAACAATAATGCAGACAATGATCACAGTTACATTCTTTAAAAAAAAACTACGAATATCTTGCTGAACAACCAGTTTTGCGGAAAGTTCAAAGAAATGTTCGTATTTATTCAGTCCACTAAAAACTTCATCAGGGATATTTTCCGCGAATTGAAGTCCACGACGTATTGTTTCAAATGCCAAAAATTGGGAGATTTTATTCTAAAGTGGAATAAAATCTCCCAATTTGTCTTGAAAAAAATTTCGCTATATAGAGATTTTTTCGATATATAGAAACAATTTTTCTATGTAATGAACATGGAGATTCGCTAAGAGTTCGATATATAGAAAATTTCGATATAGGGAAGTTCGATATATGGAGGTTCGACTGTATATAACTCATTAGTTTCAATGTCTGTTCAATAATGATGTATTTAATAAAATGATAAAGTCTATTAAAAATTATCATTAATGAATTAAATAGACTAAAATCGATTACATTAAACTGACACAATACTAATTAAATTACGTACATTAGGAAAATGGCGGGACCAAAATTTTCGCTCGTTATATCCTTAAGTTCGTTATATACCGGTTTCGCTATAACGGGTTCGACTGTAATGCATATTTTTGTTCCAATAGTGTAGAGGTAAATAAGTCTAGTGAAAGGAGAAAATATTTTAACTATATTTTGAGCTGAAAATTTAAGTCATACATTTCGTGCATTGTTGTTTGTAACCATAATTTAAAAATATTAAAGATGATTTTATTCCATCTGCAATAAAGGATAATTATATCACTAGAAAAAAACAACTTATGCTTCAAAATGTTAGAAATTTCTGCACGTACACACTCAGTTGAAATAAATATATCATTTACATTTTATATATATATATAAGCATGAATTTATACATATTTATAAAATTTGATCATAGGAGTGCGTTTTTCTTAATGGTCGCAGAAGGTAGAGCGATTTTGTGTTTTTTTCATTTGAAATCTTGCATTTATGCTGAAAGGTGCTAGATTGTAACTACACGAAACTTCTGGAGTTCGCAAAAGAGAAAAACAGCAATCTTAAAATCCATACTAGATATTAAGAAATCTTACTGGTTTCTTACTAATAAATAAAGCTCTGAACAAGGCTTTTGGGCATTGGGTGGGATTTCGCCTATGAACAACAAACGTGTGATTTCACCTATGGATGCAAAATTTAACATAAAAACTCTTAATTTTTACTGTGGATTTTAAGAAGCTGTGTGTTTCTCATATGGTGTTAAGTTGTTACAGCACTGTGTGTATGTGCGGCCATCTTTTGTTAAGGTGACTGCCTACGTTCGGAGGCAATTTTTTTAAAAAATTGTTTTTTTTAAGGATTTTTTGGTCTTTTATGGTAAAATAGCATTTAAAAATAAAAAATAAAAAAAGTGCCTGTAAATACCATACTTTTTTATAAATTGGTCAATTTGAAGTAATTTTTAAAGAAATTTAGCTAAAACGCCTATCACTCTGCACAAAATTCTAATGCTGCTATTTTAATTTCCTTCTCACACATGATACATATAACAGTTATCTTCAAAATGACCCTCAATCTAAGAGAAATTTTAAAATGCAAAAATAATACAAACAATTTTATGTTCGAACATGAAAATTTTCCCCAATTCGTCATTCCTTTCCTTATAAAAACAGCCCCAAACAAAAAACTATTTATTATACATCAATTATTGTGCGTCATCTCATTAACAATAGCATCTAAAACATTTCCTGAAAATTTCATCAAATTACATGCATTATTATGTGAGATATCATGATAACGGGTGAGATTTGTGCTAAAAAACATAATTCTGAGAAAACGCATTTAAAATTTTGAGTCACTTCGATTTTGTATCAGACGATGCTTTTAAAAATAGCTATAACTCTGCTTCTAATTATGTACAATGAAAATCAAAACGGTTTTGAAAAGAGAAAAGATTGAATTACATGATTCTTGCAAAAAATAAAATTTACCAAAATAGTCAAAAAATGGCATTTTCAACTTAGGCAGTCACCTTAAACACACTCTTATATCACATAGGATTTTATAAACAATGTGATTTTAGGGGAAAAATACAATAACTGGAAGAAATTCAAAAAGATTCACTGAGATAACTACTTTCTATAAAGTGATTAACTAGTTAAAGGGTTTGTTCTGTCTCCATTGTAAAATATTTCCGTTATCCTCCATAAAAATTCAAAGAAAATTCTCCCCAACACCATTTAATAGGTTTTGAAACGTACGAGATCCTCTTAAGGAAATAATTTATAAAATGTTTTAAAAGATAACAGTCAGAAAAAAAATTGTAAAAATTTAAATCTGAATTCAATTCACTGATAAAAAAAATTTTAAAGGTTCAAAAATGTTAATACAGCTTATTCTTTTGTTCCACCAATCTCCAAGGGTATCTTTTTTGTCGTTTTAAACCTAATTACCCTGACTGGCTATACCCGTTGCATTTTTGTAGTTATGTTGTTGCATAAATGTTATTTCGATTTATTTTTATGAGGTTACTAACAATGAAGGTCGCTTTTAAAGCATTCGACGTACATACGGAAGTCTTTTCATTCTAATAGTGAGCTATATTATAGTGTATGCTGGTACATCCTTTCTTTTGTACTTTGAATGAGAAACCGTTTCTCAATTCTATCAAATCTGAATCGAGAAACTGGGTTTTCATGATATTTAATTTTACTTTCAGGATATTTTATTTTATAATCAGGAAATATTTTAGTAATAGACGAATAAATAATACACTTATAAATGAATAGATATGTATATATATATATATATATATATATATATATATATATATATATATATGTATGTATACGTATGTATATATGTATGTATATATGTATGTATATACGTATGTATATATGTTGTATTATGTATATATGTATGTATATATGTATGTATATATGATGTATATATGGTATGTATATATGTATGTATATATGTATGTATATATGTATGTATATACGTATGTATAATGTATGTATATTTATGTATATATGTATGTATATACGTATGTATATATGTATGTATATATGTATGTATAGATGTAGTATATACGTATGTATAGTAGTATATCTTGTATATGTTTATATATGTATGTATATACGTATATACGTATGTATATATGTATGTTATATGTATATATGTATATATGATGTATATATATTGTATATGTATGTAATATATAGGTATATATGTATGTATATATATGTATATATGTATGTATATATGTATGTATATTATATATGTATATGTATGTATATATATATTATATATATATGTATATATGTATGTATATATATATGTATATATGTATGTAATATATATGTATATTGTATGTATTATATAGTATGTATATATATATGTATATATGAATATATGTATGTTATATATATGTATATATGTATATAGTATGTATAATATATGTATATATGTATATATGTATGTATATATCTATGTATATATGTATATATGTATGTATATATATATGTATATATGTATATATGTATATATGTATGTATATATATATGTATATATGTATATATGTATGTATATATATATGTATATATGTATATATGTATGTATATATATATGTATATATGTATATATGTATGTATATATATATGTATATATGTATGTATATATGTATGTATATATATATGTATATATGTATGTATATATATATGTATATATGTATATGTATGTATATATAATGTATCTATGTATATATGTATGTATATATATATGTATATATGTATATATGTATGTATATATGTATGTATATATGTATGTATATATGTATATATGTATGTATATATATATGTATATATGTATGTATATATATATGTATATATGTATGTATATATATATGTATATATGTATGTATATATGTATGTATATATATATGTATGTATTTAAATATGTATATATGTATATATGTATGTATATATATATGTATATATGTATATATGTATGTATATATATGTATATATGTATATATGTATGTATATATATATGTATATATGTATATATGTATGTATATATATATGTATATATGTATATATGTATGTATATATATATGTATGTATGTATATATATATGTATATATGTATATATGTATGTATATATATATGTATATATGTATATATGTATGTATATATATATGTATATATGTATATATATGGATATATATGTATATATGTATATATATATGTATATATGTATGTATATATGTATATATGTATGTATATATGTATATATATATATATGTATATATATATATATGTATGTATATATATATATGTATGTATGTATGTATATATATATATATGTATATATGTATATATATATGTATGTATGTATATATTTATATATGTATATATGTATATATATATATATATGTATGTATATATATATATATATATATATATATATATGTATATATATATATATGTATATACACTCATGGACAAAAAAATTAGCGCACCAAGAAGGAGTCGTCAAAATGAAACGAAATTTTACATACGTAATGACTACTTTGATATAAGTAAATAATAAGAAAATCAAAGAAAAAGGATAATTTATTTCAGAGAAAAAGGCAAAAGAACGGAGGAGTTAATACTTCGTTGGACCCCCTCTAGCACGAATGCACGATGCGATGCGATCGGGCATTGAGTTATACAAGTTCTGTATGATGTCTTGAGACATTTCGTTCCATATTTGCTGTAACCTTGCCTCTAGTTCGTACAAACTTGTGGGATGCCCAACTCGTCGTTCCAAATGATCCCAGATATGCTCGAATGGAGACAAATCTGGGGATCGGGCAGGCCAAGGAACGGTAGTAACAGTGCGGAGACAGTCTTGTGACACCCTTGCCGTATGAGGCCAAGCATTGTCTTGTTGAAAAATGGCTCCTGGGAGCCGTTGCAAGAGTTGCAATACATGTGGTTGCAGGATTTCATGAACATACCGCTGGGCTGTCATGGTGCCACGGAACAATACTAGGGGTGACCGTGTATTGTAGGCAATGGCACCCCATACCATCACACCAGCTGTGGGAGCGATGTGTCGCTGTACAGCAAAGGTAGGATTGAAGCGTTCACCACGGGCTCTCCACACGCGAACACGATTGTCATCACTGCCGAGATTGAATCTGGATTCGTCGCTAAAGACGACCTGGTTCCATTCCGCTGCAGTCCAGTTTCCTCGTGCGCGGCAAAACTCCAAACGGAGGCGTCGATGGGTGGGCGTCAAGGGTAGCACACGTAATGGGCGCCGCGATACCAACTGTCCTTCAGCCAGGCGCCTTCGTATGGTTCGAGAAGACACAGAGGCCCCTAG
>OU015492.1:195559459-195691959 GCA_907164885.2 Dolomedes plantarius | reverse complement strand
ATACATATTCAATGGTAATCCATAAAATTAAAAATATAGGTCTAAATAATTTAAAACTTAGCCATAACATTTAAATAAAACATATCATTATTTCTTACATCTTAAAATCTGAATTGAAAAGCTGGGTTTTCATGATATTTAATTTTCATGATATTTAATCTGCATATCTCATTTCTTACATCTTAAAGGACTTAATATTTTACTAGTTCTTTATTTTTCGAATGAGTTCTCTCTCTTACAAAATTCTCTTTCAGAACTAATGGTCAAGATCCAGTGACACATGATCACAATGAACAATTCTTTTCATTTTCTAAAAAAACCCTCATATTCTGTTAGAAATAAAGAGCTCAACTTAAATCTAGTGATTATTTAATACCAGATGTCTTTCATCAATTTTAAACTATTAAATTAATATTGAAAATTGAAAGTGCTCTGTACGTTAAAAAGGGAAATAGTCTTTAAGTCATCCTTCATAGGATTAATATGAGAAAAAAAATATTTTTTTAAACTGAAAAATATGGTAGATAACATTTTTTACTGAAAGTCAAGAGGTATTCAATCCAGGCGCTAACTTTCAAAAGTGTTTATAGCTTTCGGTTAAAGCTACAGGATATCTTTTGCGTTAATCTGTATAGAAACAATAATTGCATTCATCTACACAAGTAAGTCATTTCTGTATTTTTTTTTCAAATATTCTGATCAATAATATATGCAGTTCAATGAGGTGATTAAAGATGACGAAATTTTAATACAGCCCTAAACTCCTTATAGTTTTATTACAAGAAATAACTGAAAAGTTATGCTGTGTACGATTATGAAATTAAAAGAGCAATTTTAAAGATTATCCACTTGGTAAAGAAAATACCATGCATTGACATGGTTAAGAATAACCGATGAATAACTATAATTCCGTCTCAAAAAAAATGATTTTCATGAATGATGGACAGCTGTTCGAAGTTAGTCATTTATTTATATGTAATGCAGCATGGAGAGAGATCACTAATAATGGCAATTTACACAAAAAAAAAGTTGTTGTTGTTGTTGTGGCTTATACCCCTTGACCGACAGTATGTCGGATCAAGTCCATAAAGGCAGAAAGGAGCGGCTCTGGTTTTGAATAGCACCACAAGGGTCGGAGTCCGACTTGGCTAAAGGGCTGGTCCCGTAATTTTGAACCGAGTCAAGTGACGAGACCGGTACACTTGACCCCGCACCTCCAGAGGTAAATTTTAAGAACTTGGAGGACATTGCAGCCACAACATATTTTTCGTGCACTAGCCGCCATTGGCGTACATGGCGGTGGATTTGTCAGCGACCAGCATCGAACCAGAGACATTTAGATCCCTGGGTCGCTGCGTTTGACAACTGGGCCACCGCGTCCTGCAAAGAAAAGTAAATGGTGCAAGGCATTTCTTCAAAGTTCCATCTATGTAATTCTGATTTCAAAAATGACGAAAAATGTTTGTTTGAATTTCTAATCTATACCATCAAACAATTAAGAGGTTTTTTTTTTATTTGTCCTGTTTTCGATACAAAGTGGTCCATTGACAATATTTTAAAATTTTGTGGTTGAGAATATTTGCAGAGATCTCCTGTGAACAACTGACCGTTATATTTTGAATTCCCAAGGGTCTGGGGACTATTTGAATGTAACGAATATTTCTCTCAGTTCTTTTCAAATTCTGTTTTATAAGACAACTACCATTATTGCCCGGCGTTGCCCTGGTAGATATATAGATATAAAATTTTTCATGCATTCCATCAAAAAAATACTGGACTGCACCCCCGCTCTTCATGTTCATCAGGTCAGTTGTGTTTATTTGGGGAGCCAAGGCCAAAGGTCATTCCCAACCGTCTTCCTCCCGCGCATTGGAATTTGACCCACCCCGTCACCCCCTAAACCACCTCTCTTAACTCAGTTGGTTGTGGTGAAGGGGCTCCACAGGTGGTCGCGCACCTCTTAGAGGCACAAAAATCATTAAAAAATTAATTTAAAAAAATCTAATTGAGTCCCAAATTTCGTTTTTCCTGATTTAAGTTTCTCGGGTCCTAAACATTAACTGTGCCGAATTTGGTCCCGGTGGGTGAAACAGTCTATGATTCTATAGCGGACAAACAAACAGACGAGCTCTTTTATATATATAAATAACCACTGAAAATTTGTCTAAAGTAATATCCAGAAGGTTTTTCAAGCGAAATTTTTCATAAGTAGGAGAATTCTAGCAGAGGGAAACTTTTCATTTTGTTACCACAAAAGAAATGATAAAAAGAAACTAGTGCATAAAGTTGACTTTAATATTGAAAATAATTACTTTTTCTCTTCTATCTTAATTCTTCATATGTCAGCTTAGTGTGCTTAGACAACAAAAAACTTTTTCGATAAAGGAGGATTTTCTCTTTTTTATTCAAAGTATTCAAAGTCATTCTTTGTAAAGTTTGCTCATCACGCATAATGGTTTCACGCATAAGAATTTTTATCATGTCCTTTTTTCTCACTTTTCAAATTTAAAATTTCTGCAATGCTAATACGGTTTTAAACTGGAATATTCAGATAACGCGGTATAAAATGCATGGTGTAATATACGAAACCTGAATCTTTAATATTAAACATATTTTTGGAATGTATTATTCACATTTATCGTGTACACAAAAGGCAAGAATTAAAAAAAAATATTTTACCACATTCCTTTAATTTATTTTGAAACTTCGAGGGACGTTCTTGAAAGAAAAAAAATTAGCTCTGTTTTTATTATCTGATAAACTTCGTAACTGAAAAACTGCCAAGGTTGTGTATACTAAGAAATTAAATTTATGGGTTCAGTCACTTCCATTTTTGAATAGGAACTGCTGAATATCTTAGAATTAAATCAAGTTTCTCTATGTGCCACATGTCACTGGATTAAAAACAAACAAATGCGTAGAGGGCTGAAGTTTAACTTAAATATCAGTGTGACAAAAACGGTTAGCTAAGTTTAAAATATCATAAATAGTTCTAAAAAAGTATTTTGACAGACAAAGAGGGGAATATGCTTCATTTGAATATCAGTAAATACGATAGCGTTTTAATCACATTCAGAGATGGCCCTTCTCTATTCCATAACTTTCACTTTCTTTCTAACCTTACTAGTTTTCAAGTATGTATATTCATTTTATGAATATAATAGAATTACAGTCGAACCTCCATATATATCGAAGTAGCAAATTGCAGGAAAAAAATTCGATATATAGAAATTTCGATATATAGAATTGAGCTTAGTTTTATCATAATGCCCCTAAAAAAATTAAAGCTAATTTTCCTATACGAAACTCCATTTCTAATTTATATGCGAATCCCATTAAATGAAAGTTGATAACTAAAAAATGAATTAATATGAAAGATTTATTGAGTACTACATATCTTTAAAAAAACAATAATGCAGACAGTGGTTACAATGATCACAGTTACATTCTTTAAAAAAAAATAAACTACGAATATCTTGCTGAACAGCCAGTTTTGCGGAAAGTTCAAAGAAATGTTCGTATTTATTCAGTCCACTAAAAACTTCATCAGGGACATTTTCCGCGAATTGAAGTCCACGACGTATTGTTTCAAATGCGAAAAATTGGGAGATTTTATTCTAAAATGGAATAAAATCTCCCAATTTGTTTTGAAAAAAATTTCGATATATAGCGATTTTTTCGATATATAGAAACAATTTTTCTATGTAATGAACATGGAGATTCGCTAAGAGTTCGATATATAGAAAATTTCGATATAGGGAAGTTCGATATATGGAGGTTCGACTGTACTTTTGTGCATTGCTAGTTGATTTAAAGGAGAAGTGATTCGACGAATTGAATATTATCAGAGCAATATTTTTAATCATAATACTTGAAACTGTGGCGCACTCAGGGTTTAATCTTGAGGGAAGTCGAGTTGAACGGATAAAAATATTTCAAATGCTATTTCAACGAAATTCATTGGGAGAATCATAAAATTAAAAATAAAATAAAATCCAGCTTTCTTTTCTTTTGAAATAAACTTTTGAATTTCCTTTGTCGTGGTTACATCAGTCTCTGTGTATATATAGAAAATCCAGTCCAAATAATCGGAATTGTGTCGTGGTTAAATAGGTTTTGTAAAATGCAAATGACCTTTCACTGGCGCACGTTGCTACAGGAAGTGTTGCAGATATTTTTAGCAACTCAAAGGTGCTAGGTTGTATCATTTTGTCACACTTCGAGACTGCAAAAAGGGCCATTTTTGAATGGAGCTATTGGTCCACCCAAGCACTACTTCGTTCGCCTTGTGTTCAGCTATCGGGTTTTCCAAACTTATGTGACAGCTAATTCCTAAGTTGTATAGAAGTAGAGTATACGACACGACATAAATAAAAAAATGCCTTTAAAAAGAACAAAATTTTTGGAATATTTTCTAGTATTTATTTTTCCTTTTTCTTTGGCTGTTGCCAGGGCTCCTTTGGTCCTTCCCTCTGGGTACACCGACATGAAGGAATAGTAATCTTTGCATTAAAATTTCTTTCAGACTTTTTTTGGTTACGTCATTTCTGGTGCTCAAGTGACGTCACTGGGAATTCATCCCAATTGTTATGCACATTAAAGCTGCTTTGTAGACGCGTGATAACAAAAATAAAAACTCCATTATTGGCTACTTGCGAAAACAGTTAATTTTTTCAGCTAATATTGAAAAAATGATTTAACGTGCCATTTATTAAAAGAATATGGAAATTAAGAGGTGGTTATTTAGTGCTAAGTTATAAATAGAAATAAACATAAGTTTATGAATTATATACTTCCTAAAAGTAATGAAAAGTGATTAAAACATAGCAGGTCACTTAAGAGAAATTCTTTTATTCTAAACTTCTATCGAAATCTTATTAAACAAAATTGTTTTACATATAAAGAACCATAGTTCTAATTTAAAACACTAATTTCCAGCTAGATTTTTCCAGATACATTTTTCCAGTGTACTGTTAAATCAGCAAAATTGTTCTGTGGAAAAAATAAATTTTTTTTCCAAAAAATGAAGCAAATTTACCGCAGAAGTTTTAATTAAGCCTGAATTGTCTCTTTAATTAATAGCTTTAAAGTTTGTAAACTTTTGACATTTTTTAGCCAACTATAGCGTATATTCGTTAGTAATTTTTCCTTCTTTAGATTCTTTTAATATAAGTATTGATTAACTGATGTTTATAGCTAATGAAGTTTAAAAGTTTAATGTTCCGATATCATTTCCAGATTTTTATTAACGGTGTCAAGTACCGTACCGTATTAACGGTGTCAAGTACCTATTAAGGGCTTTCACCGTTGTTCCTTTCTATTTTTATTTGAGTTTGATAACCTGAATAATAGTGTAAAATTCAATAACATCGCTGAAATTTCATTAAGATATTGGGGAAACTTCTTAGAGAATGAAACTTTATTAATTCACGGTATAAAAAGAAAGCCACGAATAATTCATTTCCTTCCAACCCAATAACGCATACTCAAGACAGGCACTTGTGCAGGAAGCCTTCTGTCATTACCGTGCTCATTAACCATTATGTGATAAATGACTGAGGAGCTCAAGGACATTTTGGTTCACAATCTACCTTTTTTTTTTCTTATTTATTCGGCGACACAACACAGTTACTCTCTTCTTGCTGCTTAACAATAAAATGAATTAAAGAAAAATAAAATTGGTCCTCGAACAAAGCTTCTTCAACCGCATGGCTATGAACAGGGGGGGGGGGAAGAAAGTAGTGCCGAACAATGAAACACGATATATTAAAATTTGTAAAAGGGCTTAATAGCTGATATTACACTTGAGCTTTCTGCGTGATGCAAGGTAATCCTATGATGTGTTGAAGGCCGTGAACAGTAATATAGTTAACGCAATAAGAAAACGTTTTAATTTTATCCCAAATTTTGAAATGAAACTTTAGGCAAGTAAATTTGAACATTTTGGCAATTTTTAATTTTTTTTAGGAAACAAAACCATTATTCTGGTCAAATGAAAGTTTGGGACATTTTTATAAAAAGAAATACTTATGCGGAAATATTTTTTTCACAGAAAAATATATAGAATTAAATTTTTATAACCCATGCATAAAAATCTCCAAGTAAATGAGCAGATGAGGAGGAATTATGTGTTAGAGTTTTGTAATATAAATTATATAATAAAGAGCAAAAGAAAATATATTGGATATGAGTTTAACTAAATATATGAATATGATTAACCATTTAATAAAATAGATAATAATAGATTATACCTTTTAATGTATGACTATATATATATATATATATATATATATATATATATATATATATATATATATATATAACTTGATACAAGAAGTGCCTACGTCATTTTTTTCCAAGGTAACTTTGTTTGCTTATGTCTCTTTAAAAAAAATATTGTTTTCAATATAAGGAGTACCCAAGTCTGTCCGATGCTTTAAAAACCATTGTACAAAATTGGGTACTTATTACATCGAAAATAATGTTTTTTAAAGAGACATAAGCAAACAAAGTCATCTTGAAAAACACTGACTTAGGCACTTCTTGTACCAAGCCACAGATATATATAATCTACACACATTTTTATAACAAACTTAAAGATTACCTCAGGATGGTTAAGTATAAAATACTTTCTTGCAAATTTAAACATTTATCATAATATATTTAGTAGCGATTTATTTCTTCGCTGATATATGGATGATATTATAATATAAAATTCAGCATCAAAACTAAAGAGAAATTGAGGTATAAAAATTCTTAAAATATTCTGAGCAAAAAGCAATAAGTTTCTAATCATAAATTTCAAAAGTCGGCGCGGTTAGACCGCTAGCGATAGCAGGCATAATGGCGCGCTGAGAATATTGCCTTTCCACGGTAGAAAAAAATGGGATATTCCCAACATGAGAAACAGAAAGGTCGAGAAAACAAGCAATAATGAAGAACCAGAAACCTGGAAAGAGCACAAAAAAGCTGTCAACACGTAAATCATGAGGGAGGGGAAGACTGTGCACATGATAGCCTTTCAAGCTGAATTTATATATGGAGCAGAATTGCTGTTATTACCTAATACAATTTGAATTTATGGGTTCTGAAAAAATTTAAAATTAATCTAAGTCTAAAAATTTATATAGGGAGTGGAAACAAATTGAACCGGGAGACACTCGCTGAAAAATCAAATTTATGTCCTTAATCCCAAAAATGGAAAGAGACAGATGACAAGCTTCTTTAAATTCAGCTAATTTCCTTGCCTACTTTCACAAGCTAAGAAGGCTCTTATATTATGCTTAAATATTAGTCCTATAAAGCATAAGAATTTTGTGATAGCTTTTTACATATAGAACAGAGTGCTTTTCTATGTTTCTTCTTTTTACTTAAATTTCAATGACCACACTAATATAAAAAATGCAGTGAAAGAAATCATCCAGCCTCTTGATGTTGCATTTTTTCGTCTTTAAACTACCCCTGAAGAGAAAGGAGTATTAATTGAAGTATCTCGAAAAAAATCTACCCGAAGGAGCAGAATGTGTCGAAAGACGAATTTCCTCTCCTTCTCAAAGAACTGATGGCTGCCCTGGGCACCCGAGGTCTATTTGATGTCAAAGATATATATAAAGCTATCCAATATTTTAAATAGGTATATATAATTGTGTATCAAACTTTTTACAAGAGTTTTACTGTCTCACTTTGTGCCAAGTAATTTTTCCTCTTGGATTTCAAGGCGAAAACACAGATGTCACAAAGTAACCCCACTCGGCGGGGTAATTTTGTGACACATTTTAACTTTGATTTCTCAATGGTAATTAAAGATCCGGGTTAGCGCAATACTACGTAAGTAAAGGATGTACCAATGTTTTGCAATTGTTCGTTTTGGGATGCTTTTGAAACTGATCGGCTGGCACAGGAAAAAACTTAAAATCTGTCACAAAGAACCCCATCTTACGGTATGCTAAAGCATTCAGTAAATCAGGTTTTAATGAGTAAAATTGCTAATACCCTAATTAACAATAAGGTTTAGGTACCGTTTATTTACATTCAAAAGCCATAAGTATTCTTTGTCTATCATTACAAGAAAAATGGACTCATCACCACAAATAGTTCTTACCGACTTACCCATATCCCCTTTTCACGAACTCACCTTCCAGCTCAGTGTCACTTTTTATGCTGTCCCTTTTCTGAAAAGATTACACGAGTAGCTCGCGTGTTACACGCCAGTCCCTCAACATAATGTCCACGCAAAAAAGAAAAAGAGACAAAAAAAAAAAAAAAGAACCCACAAAAAAAATCCATTGCTCATCGTTTGCCCGTGGGGCAGTTTTGTATCAGTCGCGTGACATCCTTTTGTTTTCAGGATGCGCACACTAGCTTCTTCTGGCTTTGTGTTAAATCGAATTTATTCATGGGATGTGTTTTAGAGGTCAAGCCCTTGAGAGATGCCATCTTTCCTATTGCTAATAGACGGAGATAAAACAGATTTGTGATCAAAATACGATACGTGAAAGATTCTTTCATACTCGTAAATATATAAATGATTCGTTGCGTAACCATATTTGTGTATACATAATACAAAGAATTTATAATATTATGTAAAAACATACATGTGTTTGCATCCTCCTCTTTTCAGAAAGAGGACTTGACAACGTTTGTATAAATGTGTTGCTTTATGATGTCTCTATTCATGTAAAATAATTCCGTAAAGTTGCACTATTTTTGTTTGAATATCTGGGTACACGCGTTTACTGGAACAGCATGTATTTGATTTTAACTGCAAGAGACTTAAAAAAAACCTTATAAAAATATTAAAAAAAAAGGAGTTGTGAAGAGTTTATTTAAAACCATCATTCGAAGCTTCCGCCCCGTTAAATCTCCTTATAAATTTCGACAAACGTCCTCTTAGCTTTTCTCCGTCATACTCTGAAGTTGAAACTTTCTTTTTACATTTTATGTGCTCAGTAGACGACAGAGTTGGATTGTAGTTATAATACGTGATTGCGACTTGAAAACTTGTAATCATTGTTATTTTTTTTAAATGGCTCATTTAATTCCACGAACGAAATTTAAATGGGAAAGATCAAGGTTTCAACTAATTACAGCATCCTCCCAGAAAGCATTCGTTCACTGATCATTTTACTTTGCAAATAAATTCTTACTTTTCATACGTAGGCTATAGTTAATTTCGGATTGTCTGTGATATTATTACTGTAATTAAGCTTCATAAAAACCTAATAAAGATTATAATAAAGAGTTCTATGTATAGTTTAGGAGTATTTATAGTTTCTGAAGTCATTTCAAACTACAGAATGTTTTTAAGACATTATATATAAACAAGCATACATCTAATTCATGTTTACTAAATGGAAAAAAAAATATATATCCACAGATAACTTACGAGAAACAAATAATTCTTATGGCTGGAAAATGCAGAATTTTCTCCTTTAACTTAAAAATGGAATATATCAAGCTGCTGAAATGGATTTTTATTTAAAAATACATCGGTTTCATAGAAGATAATTCTTACTACACCTTGTTAATTTTTGCTTTTAAGTTTGAAACTGCACATATTAAGGACTTATATGGAGCATATACTGCACATATTAAGGACTTATTAAGGAAGATATTTGGTCATTTACATTAAACTACTTCACATGCAGATTCAGGTTCCTAACTAACCCAGGTTATCTAAACTTGTCAGTGAAATTTAGCGGCTTAAAAAATGTCTGTTTATGTTCTGTTACTGTAAATAAAAAGTCCTTATTGATTTGCATACTCTAATTTCGATATCAGATAACATCTAGGTAAATATTTTTTTTACATTTTCCATTACAAGGAAGGTTTATTTATTCATCATACGATATTTGACCTTGTCCTTACGGGGTGGGATAGCATGTATCCCAAGAATGAGGCCCAAGAATGAATATATATATATATATATATATATATAACTGGATCTCAACTCTTAAAAAAATTACAAAAACTATCTTGCCTTATTATACGTTATTCCTATTCCAAAATAATCAGAAAATATCTATATACAAGTCATTTTGATATTTTTTATTACCAGATCGGCTTTAATTTTATGGCACGCAATTTTGAGATTTAACAATATATGGATAACAAATTTTTTCATGCTTTCGGATACCTGCATTCTTGCATTTTTGTATGGATATACAACTTTGAAATTAGTTATTTTCATGTAGAAAATTCTATACGATTTATTACACACTGTAACGAGTTTTGAAATTAGAAAACGTGTAGGTAACAAATAACACAGGTCAACACGAATCTGGGGTTTGCAGAATGTTAGAGGGTTTTTAGTAAGTCAGACACGGTAATCACAAAAATGACATTTGTTTTTTCCATCACCCACAGATTTTTCACAAATCAAAGAAATGGAGGGGTACTATTTCATAAAATTAATGTGAAATATTATTGAATAATATGCATCGTTATTAGAATTTAAAATTAATTTCTTAGCAAAATGATAATATAATAAATATAAAATACAATACTATACTAAAAGAAGTAAAATTATAAAATAAAACTGCAGATAACGTCACTATATCAGTGACTCGTTGCTTGTGAAGACATTTTTTTTCACTCGCACATTTGTAGGGATTACACACGTTTGTTATATCCGTTTATTGATATTGTAGTGAAAACACGCGTTTATTATGTTCGTTTATTGATATTGTAGTAATAACACCAATTTATTTGTTCGCTTATTGATATTTTTACAGCTTCCCTCGTACACTGTACAGATATTCCTGGACTTATAGCTCATTTATCTTCGACCACTGATCATGATCCATCTCAGTGGAGACAATTTAAGAGAAGATTAAAAGAGAAGTTTTTAAGAGAAGTTTGTCTTACTGCACAATGGTAATGTTCTTGCTTCAATTACCTTAGCACATTCAGTAATTTTAAAAGAATCATACGAAAATCTTGATTTTGTCCTCAGTAAAATAAAATATCATAAAATTAAAGGGCAAATTTGTTGGGATTCAAAATTTTTTAACCATGTTATTAAGCCACCAAGGTGGCTGTACAAAAATACCCTGTTTTCTGTGTGAGTGGGATAATAAATCTAAAAACCACCTGGACTGTAGCTCATTCCTGCACTCTCCTCAGTAAAATAAAAATATAAAAAACTTAAATGGGAAATCTGTGAGGATTAAAAAAATTTTAACCATATTATTAAGCCAGACAGGTGGCTGTACAAAAATGTCATGTTTCCTGTGTGAGTGGAATAGTAAATCTAAAAAACAACACTGGATAAGGAAAGAATGGCATCTAAGGAAAAATTTAAATCCAGGATCAAAGAATGTGATTCGGCAAAACTAGTGGATCCAAAACAGGTCCTCTTTCCACCCTTACACATAAAACTAGGGTTGATGAAACAATCTGTTAAATTTTTTGATCAAAATGGTGATTGCTTTCGAAACTTCAATGATGATTTTCCCCATTTATCGAAAGGTAAAACCAAAGAAGGTGTGTTAGTCGGAACAGATATGAGACTTTTGCTGAAGGATAAAAAATTAGAAGAAAAAATGGAATAGACAGAGATAAAAGCAGGGGTTAGTTTCGAAGACATCACTCAGAAATTTTTAGGAAATTACAAGGATCCTAACTGTACAATGATAGCGGAAAAAATGCTACAAAACTTTAAGGAACTGAGATGTAACATGAGCTTTAAAATATACTCTTTGCACTCCCACTTTGAGAATTTTCCTGAAAATTTTGTTTCATTGAGTAAGGAATAGGGTGAGAGGCTTCACCAGGATATAAAATGCATGGGAAAACGATATGAAAGACACTGGAATGCCATTATGATGGCAGATTACTGCCAATATGTTGGCGGTTAAAACGGGACACTGGACCAGTTTCAAAATTTAAAAGGCACAAGCGTCCTTTTGAAGGAAAAGAAAAATAAATTTGTCTAATTTTCATAATCTAATATAATTTTTATATATATCTGACATTATTATTATTTATTTGATGTTTTCAAGTATTTTTCGTAAGTACATTTTATTAAAATAATGAATGTTTTGTAAATTGTATATACGAGCATTTTTATAAATGTCTGAAAATTCAGAATTTTTAATTTCATAGTTGTGAAAAATCCTCATATGATACATAAAAATGGATATTATTTTTTGAAATCAGCATAACAAATATCCTATAATTTTCATAAATGTAAACCCCAAAAGTTAAATTTCGTAGGCCTGTATAATTTAATAATACCCAATCCCGGGAAGACTTTAATTGTACAAAACTGGGTTTTGGAATTAGAATACACCTGCATAAAAACTTCTTTGTTACGAAACACTGTTGAGACTAATTATCCTACATATAATTTTTAAAGGGAAAAATTTGTTTTTATATCCAAGAAATCTAGTAAGGTTCGACAGGATAGTCATGGTACTGTAATGAAATTATTTGTCATTAGCGTTAATAGTCTACAGGAGATCCTTGGGCAACATTTTAGATCTGTAGTACAAATATATCAATGAAGATAATTTTTTACTAATTGCGATACTGCTCTATTTAATATTCATTAAGAACGTATCAGATATCTATGCAAATGAATATTTAAAATAATTGAAGAAAAATTTCAAATCTCTTTTTTCATTTCGATTATTATTTTTTTTTTTTTAGGGAAAGATAATTTATTTTTAAATCCAAAAAAATCAGTAAGGTTCAACAGGATAGTCATGATAGTCAGTATGTCAAGTAATGAAGTTACTTGTCATTAGCATTATCATCAACAGGAGGTCCTTAGGCAACATTTTAGATGTGTAGTACAAATATATCAGTGAAAATAATTTTTTACTAATTTCCGATTTTGCTATTTTTAATATTCATTAGGAGTGTATCATACACCTATGCTAATGAATATTTAAAATAAATGTAGAAAAATTTCAAATCCCTTTTTTTATTTCAATTATTTTTTTAAAGGGAAAATAATTTGTTTTTAAATCCAAAAAATTCAGTAAGGTTCAACAGGATAGTTATGATAGTGTAATGAAGTTACTTGTCATTAGTGTTATTATCAACATGGGCAACATCCTTGGGCAACATTTAGATCCTTGAGCAACATTTTAGACGTGTCGTACAAATATATCAATCAAAATAATTTTTTACTAATTGCTGATATTTCTCTTTTTAATATTCATTAGGAATGTATCATATACCTATGCTAATGAATATTTAAAATAATTGTAGAAAAATCACAAATTAATTTTTTTAATTGAATTTTATTATTATTATTGTTATTTCTAAAAACAACTATGTTTACTAATTATGTTATCCTCTAGAAACCTTAGTTATCCTCTATGTTAACCTCTAGAAACCTTTTCACACTGAGGACTGGTGATTGTACATTTGTTTAAGGTACTACATAACACTAATTTTCAATTTACAGCTATTTTTATTATAACTATCAATGGAAAATTTCTTTCTTTTAACCGACTGTAGAAAATTGAAAAATACATACATACCAGTAAATTTAAAAAAATGATTAAATAAACTTCACCCACCGAATACAAAATGATATTAACATTTTTGAAGAATATTCCTTCCGAAATATCATTTTGATGCCCATACGTAGAATGTTTGAACAACTTTCTAAAAAATGTGTCTGACTATCTTTAAGAACATACATCAATCTCTATTTATTTGACAAGCAAAAAAAGTGTAGCATATATCCTCAATAAAATGCTTCCCATATTTTAAAATTGAGAGTGCATTTTTCAACATCTTTATTTATGAGCTCCTTTCATGCATATCGAGATTTCTCTCAACTTCTTATTTTTTATCTTATTCTTTTACAAACATCCATTCAGTCATATCCTGTATCCAAAAATTCATAGGTCCATCTGGCATTGTCCATGGAAATTTCTCCTACATATTGAAGTAAAAGGCACTTATCAAAGCCTCTTGTTGGAATTCAAATTGAATATTTTACGGCTATGAGGAATTCTTATAATATTATAAAAAAAAATTTCTTTCTTCAGTAAATAAGTGTGTGTGTGTGTACACAGTGTGTGTACACAGTGTGTGTGTGTGTGTGTGTATACACACACACACATACACACAAATATGTATATACACATATGTAACAGAAAAGTAAAAAATTCAATAATTCAAAATGTATACACAGTAGCACGATGAGGTTTTCCCAGAAATGCACAGAAAGCTATGGGATTTTTTTAAATAACGAAAAAATTTATTGCCAGAATAGTTACATTTGCCCCCTACAGGTGGCGCTCCAGTTGTGTCAGTACAGTCGAACCCCGTTATAGCGAACCCGGGATATAACGGAAGAAAATTTTGGTCCCTTCGTTTTTATAATATACGTAATTTAGTTAGTATTGTGTCAGTTTAATGCAATCGATTTTAGTCGATTTAATTCATTATCATTTTTAATAGATATCATATTTTAATAAATCATTATTGAATACACATTGCAACTAATGAGTTATACATTTTATGAAATCTAGCATTTTTCTTAACGGTTCGGATATAGCGAACCACCGGATAAAGCGAACAAAACCTTTGTTCCCTTGAAGTTCGTTATAACGGGGTTCGACTGTAGTACATTGGCGCTGTTCAGTTCGCAACGTAGCTAGAATTAGAAATATTCAGTGTCATGGCCGTCATCGAGTAGAATAGCCATCAGACATGGCATAACACTCTGCACAGCATCGAAGAGGGTTTCAGTTGTAATTTCTATCACGTGATGGCAAATATCTTCCTTCAGCATGACCAACGACGTCGGCTGACTTCTGTACACCTGTGACTTTAAGTAAACCTATAACCAAAAGTTTACAAGGTGTAAGGTCTGGAGACCTTGATAGTTATTCGTGCGGGGAAAACGGATTAAGGACACGGTCATCGCCAGATGTCGATCGCAGCAGGTGCTGGACAGGACCAGCGAGGTATTGAGGCGCTCCATCCTGCATGAATATTACACTATAGACCGCTTGCCTCTCTTGCAAGGAGGAAATATTGTTTTAAAAACTCTGCATTACGCTCGCCGGTGTCAGAAAACGTTCGAATTGCACCGGCCGACAGATCTGTTTTAATAGCGACAGCTCCAGGACTACTATAGCGCCACCTGTCGGTGTCAAATTTGACTATTCTAAAATTTACCGATATAAAAATATAATAAAAATTTACCGATATCTTTCTGTGAATTTCTGGGAAAACCGTATGGTGCTTCTCTCTCACTCTCTCGATATATATATATATATATATATATATATATATACACACTGCTGGCCACTCAAAATGCAACACCAAGAAAGACAAGAGATATCACAACAAAATTTATTTTGTAGATAACATGTTGACCAAGTATCAAATGATTAAATTTATAGACTTCTGTGAAGTATGGTTCCTGCCAAAATCAGTAGCCAGAGTAGCCGCCATTGTTGGAGATCACCGCTGCCACACGCCTCGACATTGATTCAAAGAGACTTTGGATGAGTTCTTGGGGTACAGCAGACCAAGCATCTTCCACACGTTGCCAAAGTTGATCTGCTGTGGCAGCTGGGGATGGAATCTGGGTCAATCGTAGAGCAACCATGGACCACATGTTTTCTATCGGCGAAAGATCCGGAGAGCGAGGCGGCCAGGGAAGCAATTCAATCTGGCGATTGACGAAGAACAGTTGGACAATGCGTACCACGTGTGGCCGCGCATTATCCTGTTGAAATATGGCTGTGGGCAAGCCCTGAAGATATGGAAGGACAACTGGCTCCAACACCTCGGAGATGTAGCGCTGGCTGTTTAAAGTACCGGCAATGCGTACTAGAGATGTGCGAGAGTGATATCCAATACCGCCCCATACCATAATACCTGGTGCAGAACCAGTGTGGCGGTGCATAACGCTGCTGTTCAGCATCCTCTCTTCACGGTGTCTTCAGACTCGAATGCGACCATCGTGGTGTTGCAGACAGAAGCGTGACTCGTCAGTAAAGACAATTTCCCTCCATTCTGCCGTCCACATCCTTCTGTCATCGCACCATTGGCGGCGGAGACGTCTGTGGTTCTGCGTCAAGGGTAGACAAAGCAATGGACGTCTTGCGGACAGACCACTCTGCTGTAAACGGCGTCGAATGGTACGCGCAGACACTGGATGATGCGTTACAGACTGCATGTGCTGTGCTATGGTTCGTGATGTGACTGAGCGATCCGTCACTGCCATGCGCACAATTTGCCTGTCATCACGTGAAGTGGTGCGCTGAGGTGGATGCGATCGAACACGCCGGTCCGTCGTACCCTCCTGCATCCAACGATCACATATCCGCATTACAGTTGCTTGGTTTCGTCCAACACGACTACCGATTTCCCTGAAAGATAATCCACAATCTCGGTCCTGCATATATATATATATATATATATATATATATATATATATATATATATATATATATATATATATATATATAATATATGCAGGATGGTGCCCCACCCCACATTTCACGCGATGTCAAGACGTTCCTGTTGGAATCTTTCTCTGAAGACCGAGTCATAACTCACGGTTGTAAGGTTCAGTGGCCTTCACGAATCACCAGACTTTACCCCGACAGATTTTTGGTTGTGGGGATACTTAAAGTCTCTCTACCGGGGCTCCCCGACCACTTTGGTGGAACTGAAAAATGTCATTCGACAGACAGTCGCTGCCATCGATGGCGTCATGCTATACTCAGCAGTAATAAGCGTAGTGGCGGGCCTTACTTGCCTATTACCTTGTGCTGGTGGTAATGTTGAACATCTGTTACTTTAAAATAAAGCAAAGTTACAAGTATCGTGATCCGTTTGATTTTCTGTTAATTTATGACATATATATATATATATATATATATATATATATATATATATATATATATATATATATATATATAAATAAAACTCAAGGCGCAACAGTGCGATGTGGACCAGGGCGGGCGGTACCCATCTCCGCTTTCTTGACCGTGGGTTTGGGGTGCCAAACAGCATATGTCTCAGTCAGGTGGTCAACTGACGTGGGACCCCCAGCGTTTAGTTCCCAAGCATGCTTGGTCCTCATTTTATCGACCCACCCAAGGGATGAAAGACTGAGTCGACCTTGCCCAGTCGCAGGGTCGAACCCTGGACCTGTGGGATGGCAGCTTGACGCTTTTAACTACTACGCCACCGGGCTTTATATATATATATATATATATATATATATATATATATATATATATATATATATATATATATATATATATATATATATATATATATATATATATATATATATATATATATATATAATGAACTTTCAATACTAAAAAAATAGATTATGTATTTGTTGCATACTTTGCAAAATCACGCAGGAATTTAAAAAAAAAAAACTACAGATTTTAGGATAAAGAAGGCAAAAGAATTATAGATTTAATTAGAAATGTATCATTAAAATGCAAAAAACAATTACTATAAAATTTTATGATTTCTAATGGAAACAATTTTAATTTGAAATTTCTTTACATCATCATTATTTGAAAAAGCTTTTGAGAAAACTTTGTGAAATCTTTTAAATCTTTTTAAAATTGAGCTTATAAGATTTTTCTTTAAGGTACTGACGAATCATGTGTAGAAACATAAGGTCCTATAATTATTATATGTAAACTAGAAACCAAATTATAAAATAAAAGGAATTTATGAAAGGCATACGTATAAAAATGTTATGACTTATTAATATATGATAGTTTAATTTCGAAATGGTTACGATGATGAATGAATTTTCATACCTGTATTTGAAATTGAAATTTGTAACTAAATGAATGGGAAGAATTTCCATCTCTTCAAAATATTATAATTTTAATTTTCTTTTAGAAAATCATTGTGGCAATTTTCTCTTTCTCCCAGTATCCTTCAAAATTTGTTAATATTATATTTTCTAAATATAGAAAGTTCCTTGCATATAGATTATTTTATTACTAAAGAAAAAATCAGTTATTTGATATAAGTACACATACATTAGGTCAGGAATTTCGGTTAATAGTTTCTATAAATTAGTGTGCATTTATTCGAAATGAATTTATATTGATTTTTTGCGCACAATTTCATGTAATATGTATATTGATTGCTATACTTAAGTCACAATTCAATGCATTTTTAAGTATGTTTGAAAATTAAATAAGGTTTTGTCATCTTACACATTGGACAGAGTACAAATTAAAAATGGTACATTGATTTTTAGTAAATTTGAATTCACTGATTGTTAAATCATATAACTATTTTTTACAATATATTTCATGACAGGGAATCTGAAGATTCAGCTTGGGTTTAAAATATATATTTATTTAGCCTTTAATTTTCCACTAAAAGCAAGATATGAGTGTGTTTAATTTTTTTCAAAACTTTGTATACATGTTATCTAAATTTAACTTGTTAAAGTTTAAACATTAATAACCAGGGCCGCCCAGAGGGGGGGGGGGCAACTGAAGCACTTTGCCCCAGGCCCCCCAACTGCCAGAGAGGCCCCAAAAAATTATAAAAAAGTTATTTATTATATTTCCTCAGAAAATATAACAAGAGAGCAGTGCAATGAAATATAATAATTATGTTAATCATTCATACAGTAAAATTTTAAGTATGAGTAACTTAATTTGAATGTGTGTTTTCGTCTCTTTCCAATTTTTATTTTTCTTGGGGCCCCCAACAAAAGTTTGCCTCAGGCCCTGTAAAGTCTCTGGGCGGCCCTGTTAATAACTACTGTCATAATCACTTGATAATTAGATATTTGTGATTATTAGTATTTTCAATCAAATATACCATTTGCTAACATAAAAGTAAATAAATGAAATACCGTAAAATCTTGACTATAATACCCGTGTATAATACGCATGCTTGATTTTGCGCGAAATTTTCAGAAAAAATTAAAATTCGACTACAATACGCACCCATAACTTTTCAATATTTTATTTAAAATTTGAACAAACTTATTACCATAAATAAAATTTGTAATAAAAATACACGAAAACGTCAAATTCGGTAGAAAAAAATTTAAATTTTTAATTCTAAACAAACAATACTCTTAAATTATCAGTCTTAATCACTTTCACTAGAATACTGTACAGCTCATCTATTGTTTGCCGTTTATTCAATGCTTAAAACTACGTTTTTTTGTACACGAGTATAATACGCACCCTCTGTTTTGCGAACTAAAATGTGAATAATTACAGCATAAAAAGAACTTTTTATATACCATGTTTTTAAATTTTCTGTTGAATCATATAAACTTGACATTTCGATGTATTAATAAATACTTTTTAAAAATTCTTTTGATGAATTATCCCACCAACTTGAAATAAAATGAGGTTAATTGGGTGTTAACTCGCGTTTAACTTTTCGTTCCTGTCTCGGCCGATAGATGGGTGCACCAGTCTACAAATCAAAATTAACTGAAAATAACTGAAAATGAATTTAATTCTGCTTAAAGATGGCTAAAAGTATTAAAATAATGCATTGTCACCGTGTTCTGAGCTATTCTAAAAGTTTAAATGTCTAGCTAGTCGGGAAGTTAGTTAAAAATTGATTGCAAGATTTGTACGGGACAAACACACAAACAAACAAGAAAGTGAGTTAATAAAAACATGGTTAAAAAAATGCGTATTATACTCAAGATTTTACGGTATACTGGGACTTTCCCCGTAAAATCATAAGACTAATCACTATATATAAAACAGTTCCGTAACTGACTCATTCATTCACTGACTGACATACAACACACAGACCAAACCGCTGGACCTAAAGGGCTGAAATTTTGCATGGCGATTCTTCTAATAGTGTAGGGGTGCACTAAGAAAGATTTTTCAAAAATTCTTCTTAGATTTTTTAAAATTAAATTTTTAAGCTGTTTTTTAAACTTTTATTACGTTTGCATTTAAAATAATACATTGAGGGTTATAAAATTTATATCACGAGAAAGATCATAAAAATTCCTTCAAAATGAAATTTTTTTCGAATTTTTACCTCCATTTCCTGATTTTTGGTGAATTTTTAAAGATTAATTTTTAGAATTTAATTTATTAAATGCTAATCACGTGATTTCTTTTTCTGGTACTTTCAATAAATTTATCGTCACGTGCGTAACAACTAAATAGACAAAAAAATATTTTTTTCTTGCTATTGCGGCAGACGATTGGACATTATTTTTTCTATAAAAATATCCCTTACGATATTTTTAAATATATATATATATATTTTCTACATCAACTGTATATATTGATCATCGTATTTATTATAAATATAGATATATACATATATATAAATTTCTTTGTTTTGGCATTAATTGCATACATTGACCGTTGTACTTAATTTGAATGTACTCCGTATCGAAGTGCGTGTTTTCAGCTAGTATATATATATATATATATATATATATATATATATATATATATATATATATATATATATATATATACATAATAATCAAACCATTGTTTTATCAACATACACCTCAACTGTTGTTTAAATTCGACGAAAATCTGCAGAAGTACTTAAGACCTGAGATATATTTCTGAAGATATTTACAAAAGAGTACACGCTAGATGAATAAAGTACAACGAATCGTTCATTGATTCTTTGTGCAATTCCACTTCCCTGGTATTATTATAATAAATTCGTTGTTTTCTCTATCCTAGCATATTCTACTAAATATTGAATGCTGCATTGTCACTTTTTATCTATCTCTCGAGAAGCACTGTTACGGCAGATTCTGTTGGAACCATTACAGAAACCCCTACAAGAGGGTATGGGATGATAGATGAGCCTCTCGCTACGTCCCAAGAGAGAGCTTCTTTCAATTCTCTCTTCCGTACAATGGGGTTAAATGCAATAGGAAAAAAGTGCTGTAATAAGTGGGGCTGCTAATCATCTTCGAGAGTCAACGCCCTTGCGTGGCATTTCTAAGCGCTTTGCAACAGGGGGCCCTGTGAAGTAGTTTCGAAATTCCTGGAATATCTTTGAAAGATGTATACCCTGGTCTCATTTTTTTTCTTGCTGCCTCTTAAAGAATTGTTTGTTCTATATGAATGAGGGAAAATATCGCCTTCTCTGTTCAAATGTAAACTATTTTCCCCTTTTATAAGTCTAGTTCATCATCGTCTTAGAGGGAAGTGTATGCTTTATCTCACATATCATGGGAAACATCAGAATTTTACTTGAAATCTTAGTAAAACAGGATTTTTCTTATCTAAGCATCTAGTGTGGGGGAAAGGTTACTCCATATTTCATGAAAGCGTTCAATTTTAGCTTTCGTTTTTTTTTTGTATTAAGATATATAGAGAATTACTACTTCTTACCCACACTTGGGTGTATATAATTTGAAGTGGCACTCTAAATGAATTTGATACAAACACAGTTTATACATGAAACAATGTTTATTGAATTCGTTGCACATATAGAATTTGCTTTTACAGCAATAAGCATACGTACTACTTGTACGGAATATATATTATCATTCAATAAAAATACACATTGCAAATACTCACAAACCAGCAGAGAGTCAAACCAGCAGTACTACCACGTAAACTTTGGGCCCCCTAAGCACTAGCGCCGGCTAACACCTGGAACTGCTTACCTCGTAGCTCCCTCTCGCTTATCTATCAACTTTAATAACACCTCTTCTTTTAATCAAGCTGCTTGGTATTTATACCAAGCGCGTATGCCAAAATTAGCCTATCTCAAGCAGCTTCTTTAATTCATTCCCTCAAAAGTTCGATTCTTGTGAAACGAATCTTGTGTATACCTTACAGATATCATTCGTCCTTCTTCAGAACACGTTGGATCTTTAATGTGCGACAAAACCAGGTAGTCGACGCGGGCTAAAGGCACCTACGACCGACACACACACCCCGAAGAAAATAATAATAATAAATAAATAAAAATGAATAAATAAATAAAAAAACATATATATCCAGTGAGTGAGTATTTATCCAGTGAGTGAAAATTCCAGTGAGTGAGTATTTAGTGAACAGTTGCCTGCAGTACAATGCGGCCTTTCCAACACAGCCTCAGAACTCTGAAGACAAACTTATAAGATGAACAACTAGCCGTTGCCAAGAAACAAAAAAGAAAAGTTACAATCATGGAAACACGACATTATGCAAATTAAGTAGTATATCCGAACACCAGGTAAGTTGACACATGACTGGGAAATAGAGCCTATTTATGTGTGATGTATAAATAATTATACATTACATATAAACTCAAATTTAAATTTTATCCTTGGATTAGTGATATCCTGCAATAGGAATATTAAATCCGATACCATTTGGCAACAATGAAGCGTTCAATATTTAGTAGAATATGCTAGTATATAGAGAAAAATAATTATTATAATATTTAGGCAATAGAATTTCACAAAGTATCATATAAACTAGAAGGTAACACGTCATTTTGACGTCGTAATACTAATAATGACGTCATAATGGAAAAAGTATATGAAAGTTAAAAAATATCCCGAATTATCTAACAATATTGCATTTAATCCACACTTTGTAAAAGCAAACCCTTTCATTATTTTTTATTTATTTAGTTTTTCATGCGATTGGAGTAGTAGACTGCCATCCAGTTTTTTACAGCTCACGACGCGATATGAATACTTGAGCTATTTGATTCATTCACATTCAAGTTTGTTTACTTTCAGAATTCATCGCAAAAGTAAACAGATTTTTAAAATCTGTTAAATGTACAGCTTAAAACATCCAATTTTTTTAGTTCTGAATGTTTTATAGAAAAATAGGCTGAACAAATGTGATTTGATGAAGAAGATATTAGCTTTTAGGTAAGAAAAAATTTTGATCCACATCTGAAATTGAAATTAAGCCTGACCGGCCGTTTGTTTACTGAGGGCTTCAATTGAAAGATGAGTACAGCCCGGAAGTGTTATACAGAGACAACGGCTATTGTATATGTAATGATTTGTTGTACAGTGTGTACATAAATGAATATCCCAACTTTGCAGGGCTATTGAAAGAAAACTAAGCAAAGTACAAACTTGCTATTCATTGGAAATCAAAAATAACAATTAAAAGTTTAATTTCGACTCTGTTATAAGTGTTCAATGTGAGCCCCTTTAGTAACACGAATGATATCGAGGTGGTATAATAACCCATCCCACACTCTTTTCACCATGTCTGGGTCTGAAAGACTGCAGATATGTGTGTCTTAAGTTCGTCAACGTCATTTGGTAGCAGTGGAACAAACTTCTGATGTTTGATGTAGCCCCAGGAAAAAAAAAAGTTTGCTCTTTGTTTAGTTTTATTTCAATAGCCCTGCAAAGTTGGGATATTCATTGATTTACACACTGTACTATATTCATCCAAAGTGTATTCTGCTGTAAACATCTTCAGTTAGAAATATATCTTGGGTCTTAAGCACTTCTGCAGATTTCAGTCAAATTTAAACAACAGTTGAGATATATATTGATAAAGCAATGGTTTGTTTATCGTCACGATTTTACGTGAAAAGTTCCAGCACATTTGGGTAATGCTTTAAAATAATTTTAAATAAATATTTTACTATAATCTACATAGCTGAAAAAAATTAGGAAAAATAATAAAAATGGGAAAGAAGAACTTGTTTAAAAATTCCACTGTGTAATATTCAAATAATAAACATTTTCAGATAAATTCTTCTTTTGGCCGTAGGTAAGTAAATGCAATTGTCATTAACTAAGGTTATCTCATCCAGTGCTTTTCTAGACAGGAGGCTTTTTTCAAAACTAGTTGTCATATCTACATTCTCTTGTACAGACAGCATAGATTTTCTTATACAAAGAGCTGGATTTTAAGAAGCAGTTATTTTGAATTTTAGTATTGTATATAGTTTGTTCCTACGATAGAAAGTTACTCTACTATTCATAGTTAGGATTTTTGTATATGTAATGATTACATTAAACGTTATCCAAGTTGTATTTTATGGGTAATTAATTACGTAAGATAGAATTTATTGCAGATAAGGAAATAATTTACTGCAACAAGTGTCTGAAAATAAATTTAAAAAATGATAGCCTCATATTGTCATTAACACATATCTTTGATTCTAATAAATAATTATAATATGTATAAACACTTCAGTGTATGTCTTGGATTATATAATAATTTATATTCTTACTGCCTTATATTGTTAGTACACTTGTGATACCTGGGTTTGTTTAGTACGTACTTACATAAGACAAAGTTCAGATTTAATCATTATATCACGAATTACTTTTCAAATACTTAATCTTAAATATAAAAATTCTGAATCAAGATACTAGTAAATCAGTATTTCTTATAAATCTCCTCTAAAACTTTTGATTTATCATATTTGCTAAAAAATCAAGAATAGGTAAAATTTAATTTCCTTCATATTCATAAAATTATCAAAGTTATCAATAAAATTACCTACGACTTCAACGAGGTTAAAATATAAAGTCCCGTTTGTTGTTTTAATGGTTTGCGATTTAGTTAACATGTATTAATTTAACTAAAGAATTTTACTAATTTTTCTGCTTCGATTTATCCTCCCTCATAAATTAATATTGATGCTCAAATTACCTTTAGAACACTTTTCTGATCTAAATTGTAAAAAAAATCACTCGCCGGTATAGTAGAATAAATTGGACTAGAGTAGAAAAATGTAGGTAACCATTCCAGGACGGACCAAGTCGGGAACATCTTAACATTGCGACGCCATTTTCTGAAATTTTTCTTGAAAAATAATACCACAAAAGTTACATATTTTGAAAGCCCTTTAAAAATATGAAAATTTCAAGTGAACATCCTACCTCAAAATCGTTTAGTTTTTGAAATATCTTCAAATTAAAATATCCATTGAAAAGAATCATTTATTCAATTGAGTCACTCACTTGAATTTCGAATTCATTCTACTCCATGGTTTTTCATATTACCTTTAAATTACTACATTTTTAATGTTTAACTTTAATGTTAATTAAATTGTGTTTCACTTTGCTAATTATTATGTAATTATTATAAATTAATGCCTGCTGTGTGGTGAGTCATTTACTTTTGAAACTATTTATTTTTGTTTTATTTTATTGTTGTTTACTGCTGTTTAAGTATCGTTTTCAGCAATGCCTGCTGTGTGGTGAGTCATTCACTTCCGAAACAGTTTTGGTTTAGTTTTGATTTAGTTTAGTTTTGTTTTGTTGTTTACTGCTGTTTAAGTACAGTTTGTGTTACTTAATTGGCTAACTTTTTGTATTTTTATTTATTTAATATTGATGCAGAATTTTACACTTAACGGAAAATTATATTTTTCTGGAACCTATATAGCATTATGTACCTGTATTCATCGTAGTATATGTTCAGAATTTTTCGTCATTACATTCAATAATAGAATCTTCATACTTTTTTTTGTTCGTATGAACTTTTATGAGAAAGAAACGCTGATCAAAATTCCGTCATTTTTGACGGGGGTTATATACTAGTCTACATATATAAAACAGTTCCGTAACTGACTCTTTCTTTCACTGACTGACTGACTGACTGACATACAACGCACAGACCAAACCGCTGGACCTAAAGGGCTGAAATTTTGCATGGCGATTCTTCTAATAGTGTAGGGGTGCACTAAGAAAGATTTTTCAAAAATTCTTCTCAGATTTTTTTAAATTAAATTTTTAAGCTGTTTTTTAAACTTTTTTTACGTTTGCATTTAAAATAATACATTGAGGGTTATAAAATTTATATCATGAGAAAGATCATAAAAGTTCCTTCAAAATGAAATTTTTATCGAATTTTTACCTCCATCCTCATTTTTGGTGAATTTTCAAAGATTAATTTTTAGAATTTAATTTATTAAATGCTGATCACGTGATTTCTTTTTCTGGTACTTTCAATAAATTTATCGTCACGTGCGTAACAACTAAATAGACAAAAAAAATATTTTTTTCTCTTTCTAATGCAGCAGACGATTGGATATTATCAAAAAAAAAATGCATATCCCTTACGATTTTTATATATATATATATATATATATATATATATATATATATATATATATATATATATAATGATAGATATATATTTTACATCAATTGTATACATTGATCATCGCATTTATTATAAATATATATATTTATTTTTCGGCATAAATTGCATACGTTGACCGTTGTATTTAATTTGAATGTACTCCGTAGCGAAGCGTGGGTTTTCAGCTAGTATTATAATAAATTAGATCTCTGAAATGTTCTTAAAATAAGTAATTATTAAATTTTCTGAAGAAATTACAAATGCAGGGTAAAATCCCAATTAATCACGGAAAGGGAACACTCTGGGCATAAGCTAACAACCTTCAATTGGACAGTCTTCTGTACTTTAATTTGCAACTTAGGCCGAAGGCGTCAGAGAAATTGATAACAATAGAATTGCCACCATCCTTGCGATTGAACTAAATTGACTTATCGCGTGTGGCAGAAATCTGAGAAAGATACAATCGCAGTATTTCCTTCGGAAACTGCTAGTGGTCTTTTGCCACTAATCCAGGCAGCACAGTTTTGGGTTTAATTCCCACTCTAATGGGAGCACAAGAGGATCTAACGACTTTGTCAACAGCCACGTAGAATGTCAACGGCCCGGCTAACGAGGTTGATACGAGGGGAAAAAAAAGAAAAAAAAACCTGGCATCCATGGACAATTAGATGGCTTTATCTCCAAGATAAAGATACTCTCTTCGTTTCACTTTGGCAGCAGAAGATTTGTATGAGCTGTTTTGAAGTTCGAACCTGATATATAGCAGTCATTATACTGCAGCCGTAAATGGAATATTGAAGCAGCACTTTTGTTTGAGGAACAGACTTCGCTTTCATTGATTTCGTTTTAATTGCAGTTTTTTTAACAGCATTATGATGAGAATGACAACAAAGCACGAGGAAATTATGCATGTCAACAACAATTTAAAAAAAAAATTAAGGAATAACGAAAGTCCTGGATGGAATAATTATAGTTGACTTCTAAAAAGGAAATGACATCTAGTGAAAAGATAATTCTTTCTTAGTGACAATAGATTCTGGTAGGAATAATCACGCGTAGATGATTGATAGTAACTTAAACCTATTTGCGTTAATGAACTTTATTCTTCCAGACACTTCATGTACCATTACAACAATCGTAATCAAAATCGTAATGGCTGGATGATTTTTTTTTATAAAAGAAACATTTTTCAACTAAGATAAAATTGATGCAAACTTTATTTTTTATGGTCGTAAATTGAAATAATCTATACTTATATATAAAGAAAGAGCGATTTTGTACGTGGAGGGTAATCTCCAGAACCACTGCACCTATTTGAAAAATGCTTTCACTGTTTGAAAGGTACATTATTCCAGATGGACATAGGCTATATATTATGTATATCTCATCAGTAGAAATAAAGTTAGGGGTTTAATCCTAACAATCTCCATTGTTACCGCTACTGTCCTCTACCACTTTTTGTGCCGAAGTCTTCAACGATCCTTAGCGTGGTGCTATCTATACTTATATATAAAGAGAGAGCGATTTTGTACGTGGAGGGTAATCTCCAGAACCACTGCACCTATTTGAAAAATTCTTTCACTGTTTGAAAAGTACATTATTCCAGATGGACATAGGCTATATATTATGTATATCTGATTAGTAGAAATAAAGTTAGGGGCTTAATCCTAACAATCTCCATTGTTTCCGCTACTGTCTTCTACCGCTTTTTATCCCGAAGATTTCAACGATCCTTATCGTGGTGCTATCGCGGTGGGCTTCTGTTCTGACGCTAGCGGTTCGAACCTAGCCGTTCTCCGGCACGCCTTTTTCTTTTAAAAATTTATTTTAATTATTTACTAACATAAAATTAATTTAAGGTATTATTTAGGTTATTATTAAGGTAAAAAAAAATTTACAATTTATTGGCTATCAACTGGAAATTTATTGGTATAATATTTTGTTCAACCCGGACAAAGTCGGGACGGGCCGCTAGTATTTATATAAAATGTGTAGATGAGCTCAGGTGAAAGCTAATTCGAAGTCTATCCATCTACTTACATGTATATTTATGAGTAAGTGTGAGTGTGTAGGAAAATTGTATAACAATTAGCAGTCACATTAAATGACAAATAGAGAATGCAATACTCGCAGAGAACATATTTCCGCCCTTGAAAATCTAAATGGTTGAGAATTTCGTTTTAAATACAAAAGAGGTGATTTTTCAATATCTCTATATGAAATCTAGTATTGTTAGGTGTCAAGAAATTAGTTCGTGGAAACATTTAAAGTATTGCATAGTTGACAAACATTTATATAAATTAGTCTCTTTGATATACGTGAATTTGAAAAACTGAACCTCAAACGTTAGTTACCGTTTTCATACATTTTTCTTCTTTTTGTATATGTTCATACTAGGCCGTCATAACTTTCACGGTTATCCGTTAAACCCTTTATGACCAAACTTCAAAGACAGACATTTTTACAAAGAGGTGTAAAGTCCTTTGTACTTTTCAGCTAAATACTCTGATGTAGAAATTTTTCATTCTGGTGTTAAACATTGTGAATTGCAAACGTAAGCGGTGACGATTTACTTTCGTTGAGCTCAATATTGTGGTATAGCTTAATATTATATAATAATTACAATAAGATTTTACCTCTTTGTTTTTGTAAATTAATTGTTTTATAAATTTTTTTAATATATAATAGTTTCTTTATTTTTTACCTTTTTTTGGGGGGGAGGGTGTTGTTTGTTTGTTTTGGGGTAATCGTGGGTGTTTGGGGTCTTGTATATGTTGAGCAATTTTTGATTTAAAGTATGATGTATTTTCTGTTATTATAATAGATAACCTGTTACGGTTAATTTGAACTTTAATTTTCCCCTATTCGTTTTTTAAAATCTTATTTAACATATAAATCTAACAGAACATAACTAGAAAACCATGATAAGAAAGGCTCTACTTTGCTATACAGTTTCCATCGCCATTGAAATGAGGAAACCCTAAGGTAACTAGCTCCTTTGGAACCGTAATGGTGCATATACATTGGTGCAGAGTTCTCTGCCTGTGCCTTGGGGAATCCAGTGATTTATGTTCACTCTGTACTCTGTACTATGCGTGGATCGCCTCCTCTGGCGGTCCATCAAAGAAAGGGCGGGGGTCAGCGGGTCAAATGGTGTCGAGCGGGGTCGGGGGAGATACCAGATCAATGAAATCTTGGGGGCGGGAATGGGGGTGGTTCTAAATACCGTGTCTAATGTTACCGTGACTAATGACCGTGACAATAATGTTACCGTGGCAGGAGTCGGGGGTCTGGAGGCAGAGAACTCTGCACCAATCTATATGCGCTAAGAATTGGCATAGACTTTCACAATGTGGCATTTTACGGTAGACGAAGAGCATACAAGCCACAAATCCCTACTCTGATTACCAAACGGCGTCAGGAATAGTAAACCACCCGTCCTTTCCTAGACTGCAAGCGATTAGTAAACTGTCTTTCAAAATGATGAGTCACGCCTTTCGCACATCCAGTTTGTAAACTAAACTTTGGCTTTTCTGCAAGGGGTTACCAAAATAATGGAAACACCATTTAATAGCGCATATAGATTGGTGCAGAGTTCTCTGCCTGCAGACCCCCGACTTGGGTGGAAGAGGTATATAAAACGGCGAAGTTCGAATATCAGTTGTCACTCAGTAGTGATGCAGTCGATGTAGAATTAGCTGTTGACGCATTAATGTGCAAAATGTTGGATGACTCGCAAAGAGACATGATAACTAGTGGGAGGCTTTGAGATGCCTCTTTGGCTAAATGGTAGAAACTTTCGGTGTGTCACGATGAACAAACAGTACCAAAGATATTGTCACGGTACAGAAAGGAACAACGTAGTACTTTTAAACGCAAAAAGCGTGCACGCCATACGAAGATGTAAGCGAGGGAAATGCGGAACTTGAAAAGAGAAAAACCAATTACTACAGTAGGAAAAATAACAGAAGCTGTGAATACTATTTATAATGATTCTATTTCATGTACAGGGTGTCCATAATTAAAGTCCCACTTTCAAAAGGCTGCAAAAAAAGAACCACTGGTCAGAATGACTTCAAATTTGAACTGAATATACTGGAAGAAGGGGGAAACGATTTGGCATAATAAAAAAAGTTCCAAAATGTTACAGCGCCATCTATTGATACATTTTGGAACTTTTTTTATTTTGCCAAATCGTTTCCCCCTTCTGCCAGTATATTCAGTTCAAATTTGCAGTCATTCTGACCAGTGGTTCTTTTTTTTGTAGCCTTTTGAAAGTGGGACTTTAATTATGGACACCCTGTATAACAGTTCGTCGGGAGTTTCCTTTAGGTGTTATTTATAGCCGTCCTGCAATCTAAAATTCACTCATTACTGACGCCAATGCAAGAATTAGTGTCAGTTAGTACTATGGACATAAAAAATGGAGTTCAAATGATAGGCAACGTGATAAACGTGACCTCTACTGGTTTATTGTACGTTTGGCGTACACCTTGCAAAGTATACCACCCCGACTGTTTGGAGTCGATTGACAAACATGGCGGTGACTCTAATAGTGTGCGGTACTATCTTTTTGTATTCTCTAGGATCCTTAGTTGTTCTTCAGGGTGCTGTGGCATCGGAAATATACGAAGGCCATTTGGCAGACAACAGGCATTCAGTGGTGTAATCGTTATTCTCTAATGACAGTCCTTGTTTATATGACGATAACTCCCCCATGCATGAGGCGAGAGGGGTTGACATTTGATTTGAAGAGCATGAGGATGAAGTACATCATTTAACTCCCCCCCCCCCCCCTTAATCACTTGACCTCGACGTTATTGAGCATTTGTTGGGAGACTTAGAGAAAAAGGCTCGAGTGCAATCTCTCTCTCTTACATCATTGAAACAACTAGGACATTTGTTGCATCATGAATACTTCCGAATTTCAATCTATTGTGTACAGGACTTCTACTCCACGTATTTCTTAACCCTACGTTGAATTCCTGCTGTTTTTAAGTCCAAATGAGTGCATACAGTTTATTATTAAAAATATTCAGAAGTGTTTCCATTACCTTGATAACCACCTAATAAATAATCCAACAGAGATAGATAAAAATAATACAAATATAGACAAGAAACAAACAGAAATCAAGCACTCTGGGCATCCACGCACCAACGGCAAGATTCTGTATAAGTGCCGGAACTGAACCATAAAACAACAGAGGTAACCGACAGGTCTCTTCATCAGGGAGCCTAACCATATCAGTTACCTCAAGGGGAACTTTCTGAATAGGATGCAGGTAAGCCCAAAAGACATCCCGGACAGAAACGGATTTTTCGGATTTTTTCAACTACTATGTTTACTGAAAGGTGAGTAATGATATGAAATTGTTTTCAAGGACCAGTCTAAGGCTGTGAGCTATTCTTCTTAAAACCAAGCACTCTAAAGTATACCCAAACATTCAATTTGACCTTGCCAACGTTGTGGCAGCATTATGGAAACTACCGTTATGTCTTTCACTATGATCCACTTCCTTGACGCATTGAAAAACGTGTGCACTACTTGTTTCAAGAAAATATGTGACTGATCAACTGGTTCTGTTCGTTGACCTGATTATAATAGAACGTATCTTGAAAGAACTAGGGGAATAGTTACGACGTCTAATCGCTTGTCTTCCATCTCGTCACTTATGAGTAGTTTTGAGGGACGAATGGTGAGCCATTTCTGTCGAGATCTTTTGGAGATTGGTTAGTTATTAGTCTAAACCAGGGGTGTCAAACTCAAAGGCTACCTTGGGCCAAACAAACAAGGTTTAACTATAGGTGTGCCGCAAAAAAAAATCAATATTAATAGAAACGTAGGTTTATTTACCTAATTACAGTATATTCAACATAAATATATGCATTTTGTTTAATAATAGCTAAAAGGAGTATCATTAAAAAACATTTAGCAAATTCTTCCTATCTTATTATAATTCTGCTTCGGTTATTTTATTATATATTGTTGTGTGCCAATATATTGGCCGGGCCGCAAAAATGTTCATCGCGGGCCGCATGGGGCCCGCGGCCCGCGGCCCGCGAGTTTGACACCCCTGGTCTAAACCCACTGTAGCAGTCAAACAAGTTAAAGGTTGGCGAAGCAATTGTTTGTACCCTATAATTAATTTAAGTTAAGCATTTTGGAATCTCAATAACATTGGAATGTAAAAAATACTTGTTTTACATTTCTCAAACTGTTGTGAGTCTTTTAAATGGATATAATAATTAGATGATATATTTTTTTGAACTCTTGACTATTTTTCGTGAGAATTTGCTAATATTCTTGTGAGCATTACAGATGTGGTGGAAAATTAAAAAAAAATTATGTTTAACCATGTGATAAGTTCGATTACATAATTCTTTGAATCTTGTTAGTTGTATTCAATGCATTTAATATATACTTATATATAAAGAGAGAGCGATTTTGTACGTGGAGGGTAATCTCCAGAACCACTGCACCTATTTGAAAAGTTATTTCACTGTTTGAAAGGTACATTATTCCAGATGGACATAGGCTATATATTATGTATATCTGATTAGTAGAAATAAAGTTAGGGGCTTAATCCTAACAATCTCCATTGTTACCTCTACTGTCCTCTACCGCTTTTTGTGCCGAAGTCTTCAACGATCCTTAGCGTGGTGCTATCGCGATGGGCTTTTGTTCTGACGATAGTGGTTCGAACCTAGCCGTTCTCCGGCACGCCTGTTTCTTTTAAAAAAATAACTTTAATTATTAACTAACGTAATATTAATTTAAGGTACTATTAAGGTTATTTTTAAGGTAAAAAAAGATTTACAATTTATTGGCTATCAACTGGAAATTTATTGGTATAATATTTTGTTCAACCCTGACAAAGTCGGGACGGGCCGCAAGTCTAATGATAAATGAAGAATTGAAAGATGTATGATTAAACAGTTTTACTAGACGTAATTTTTTTGTAAGATATAAATCAGAAATTGTTTCTCCCCAGTTTCGTGTCCCATGAAATAACATTTAACTTTCAGGGTAAACATATGTTTCGATTAATGGAAATACTTTCAAATACACTTCAGAAATAGTTGTTTTTTTGTTGTATATTGTGTGTGAATTGCAATAATTTTTAAACTTTATGATGTATATATTAAAATATAGTTGTAAATGTATGAATAAAAGATTTTATTTTTAATGTTTGATGATCGGGAAATTTGATTTTTTATATACTTAAAACAAGCCAAAAAAGATTTTCAGATAGATTAAGGACATTCTTTCGTTACGAAGTTCCGGTATGAGATTTTCTGTACGAAAAAAATTTGAATAAAATCTTTATACCAAAGAGATGTGAATTTATTAAATTTTCAGAATAATTGAAAAAGTGACTTTGTAAGAATGCCAGAAGATAAAATAATCAACTCTTTTATTTTCATAAGAAATTCGACATTTCTCCTTCAATAATTCAATAAACATTTTGAAAACAGTAACCAAAAAAAAATTTTCGGTAAATTTAAGAAAATTTTTTTATTATGAAGTTCCTATATGAGCTTTTCTACATATAAATAAAAGAAGTTTATGGATAAAATTTTCAAACCCAATAGATAGGAATTTAATAAATTTTTGAAATAATCGAGGAAAAAATCCAAGTATGCCAGAAGATTTAAAAAAAAATCGACTCTATCATTTTTATGAGATATTCAACATTATCCACTTTAATAATTGAATAAATATCTAACAAACAGTAAACTGAAAAGAAATACAAGCATTTTAAAATTGAAAAAAATGTTTAAACTTACTGGTTCCATTATTTAGAGAAGAATGAGAAGTTTTCCTTTCAAGGTAAGTGTATGTCGATTCAGCATTTTCGGTTCTGGAATATTTGTACCTCGAGGACACTGCATCCTAGAGATGAGCTATTTCATATATCCCTGGGAATCAGAAACTGAATTCATTCAAGTGAAACGGAATGTGTAATCTTTCTGATGAAAATATTTTACGTGCATTTCAAAAAGTTTTCATTTGCGTATGTATATTGAAGTTTTGTTTCGAAGCTCAAATAAACTTTATTTTTTTTTCCTGTAAATGCATAAAGATCTCCGTAAATACTGAACATGTACATTTTTTTATTTGGTAAAATTCAGAACTGACAAAAATACTGGAACTAGAAATTTAATAGGAAACTATTTGGTACCGTGAAAACATGACGACTGGATAGTAATGGCGTGTTCACATAGAATCCGTCAGCGTTAAAGATTCCGTTAGCGCTGATTGGCTAAATGGGTCAGTGATTGGTATATGATTGGTTAAAAAATTTTAACGTTGTCGCTGACGGATTCTGCGTGAATAGGCCATTCATGTACTAATACATAAATTATACTCAACACATCATCGTCAAATGTTGAAAATCATAATATTAAGAATAGAGAAATGCTCTTTAAAAATTTGCTATTGAACCCAATAAAAATAAATAGGGTGACTCAACCACGCGAAATAACAATTTCCGTCACGTTTAATGTTATATCTCACAAACATAATTAAAAATAAAAATGGCAGACAGATTCCTCGGAATAAACAAATTAGCGTGTTCATGCTACCTCGTGCTTAGTAAGTATCTAAAGCCAGGTTTAAACATGTCACTGAGCATGCGCAGAAATCAATTTTTTTTTTCAATTGTAAATTATCGCTAATTAATAGAAAATGCGGTTACAAAAACCAAATTTGACACATCTATAGATTAAAATCTTTCTTTTAAGACCAAAATGAAGAAAACTGATGAAGTAGTTTTCTCTCACGGACTGTCCAAAGAACCGGCTTAGCAACTTAAATATATAGATTGGGAAAATTGAAAACAACGGAGGTCTGTTTTGCTTGTCTAAACATTCTCTTATGGCACATTTGTACTCAAAATAGGATGATATTTCAGAGTAAGATTTTTCTTATGTTCATATTTCGCTTGAAAACCCATTTATCCCCTATCGAATCTATTTTTTTTTAATCACTACTTTTGTTTGGAAATATTTTATATTAAAAAGATTACTCAATTTATAACTCTACTTATCTGGGTCAGAGTTAATATTAAGCCTTCAAATTTACAATTCAGGGCGAACATTCCCAGTTATATTGAAAGGTACAGGAACCATAGGTGTAGCGTCAGGGGGGAGAGCACTGGGGGCATATGTCCCCCCCCCCAACTTAACTTGAAATAAATTAAAAAGTTATTAGAAGTTTAGTTGAAATCGGAAAATTGTAGAAAACTTTTAAGAAAGTTGGTATTTTTCCGCTTTATAAATCTGTGAAACTGAAGATTCCGATTATGCCTTTAGCTTTAACATAGTTGTTAACAATGATATGATCCATAGCAAAAATTCGGTGCTATATTTTTTTTCTCATTTTATTTATATTATATTTAATTTTCTCATTGTATAACTTTTGAATACAACTCAAACATCAATTCTGTTGTTATTCAATTTCGAAAATCATAATATTTCATATTTCAAGGACCGTCCGGCAGTCAATGCGCCAGGGAGGACCCAAACTGAATTCAATTCGCGACCCCCGTCCCCCCAAAAAAAGTTAGACGCACGCTACGCCTATGACAGGAACTGTTAGTTATTAACTGCGGGTCTTTAGTTGTACACTTGCGTTAACTATTAAACAAATGTTCTTGTTCTTTAATTCAGCCTCAAGTGATGCGACCTGCATGGATTTTCGGAAGCAAACAGGAATTTTTCTAGGCATTAGACCAAAAATAATTGTAAAGAGTGGTGTTGATTGCTATAATATGTGTACTTTGATTTACTTGTACTTCAGAAAATAAAACAAAAATTATTCCTTAGCATATATAGTATAGTTTGTGTCTATATTTGGGGGAAATGGGGCTGGGCTGAATGTCTGAAATATTTTAGCAGGAAAATCTCAGGTATGACGATGAAAAATGTAACCATAATTCTGTAAATTTTACAGGATTATAGAAGATTTAAAATCCAAAAGTAAAAAAAAAAGCTGAAATAGGAATAAGAGATAACAACACTACATTTTTAAAGAAGGAAACATTAATTTGAAATAACTCTTTAAAATGCATTAAGTTTGGAAATATATAAATCTAAACAAAATATAAGAGTAAATTTTATTTTGTTTAACTCCACTAGTTGCTTGTTAGACACGTTTTGAGAAACGTTTTGAGAAATATTTATTGTAATACTCAGAAATATATTTGTTAGTATGCAACTCTTACAAGTAAACCGAATCTATTTTTTTAGTAAAAGTGGTTGTTTACAAGAATGACATTTTAATTACTTGTTAGATATGATCTTTTTAGACACAATTTTTAGATGAATTACTCCAAATTCGATTATAGGTATTGAATGGTTCTAAATTTACTTATAGCTCTTGAAAATTAAATAACTTACTTTTTCAGAAAAAATTTATAATGCAGTATTGTTCTTCTAGTCATACACTTGATTAAGAAAACTATATACCTCTCTAAATGCACACAGATATTATGAAAAAATAATTTTGTTGTCTAACGATTCTGAAAAGTATGTTATATAATATAATAAATTTTCCTTTTTATGTACAGGGTAATCGAAAAATGTTGGACACATTTCAAAAGCTCATAATTCTAAAACAAATTGGGCAAACGCAATAATATTCTTTTCAAACAACTTGATAAGTGTTCAAGATTTCTAAATGTAACTGGCACGCAACCGTGACGGTTGAACGTTGCGCAGAAGCGATGCGAGATGGAAGAGGTCTTAATTCGGCTTTCCGTCAGTGCAATGGCGACCGTTCAGGAGAAAGCTCAATGTGTGTTGTGGTGTGTGTTGTGGTTAGCGGAGTACAAATCTGTTAAAACAATCCAGCGAAATTACCGTCGTGTTTATCGGAAACAACCTCCGCTTGAGCTTTCTCCTGAATGGTCACCATTGCACTGACGGAAAGCCGAACGAATACCTCTTCCACCTCGCATTGCTTCTGCGCAACGTTCAATGTCACGGTTGCGTACCAGTTACATTTAGAAATAATGGACACTTACCAAGTTGTTTGAAAAGAATATTATAGCGTTTGCTCAATTTCATTTAGAATTATGAGCTTTCGAAATATGTCCAACCTTTTTCGACGACCCTGTATTTTTACATACGCAATGGGTATGTTAATGTATAATTATTAAAATGGGGAATTAAGAAAAAATTTTTTTTTCTTCGAACCAGATTAAACCAATCTGTTATTTCCGCTGTTGGTCCGAGCTTTTATATATACTGATTTTTGGCTCCAATCTCGTGTTTGGCGCTTCATGTCCTATTTTGGACCTTGCGCCATTAAAAACCAACCAACCAACCAACAATCAACCGATCGAACCAGATTACTTTCATAGACGACTCAATGGTTAAAATCATTAGCTGATATCAAAGGCCGCCGAGAATCACTTTTATTGGTACGAGTAGATGGTTATCTTTAAATGTAAGGTTCGCGTGCAGGTACTTCAAAATGCACAGCGTTTCATTTTTTTCAAGGAAATATATATTTAACCAATTACTAGTAATAATGGATGCTTTCGCGAATGTATTTAATAATCTCAGCAGTTTCTTAACCTTTGTTGTGTTCAGTATTTCAAAATGGGTTTATGATTTTCTGACTGATATACAGCCCATTAAAAAAATCTATCAAATGTTACCGAAGCACAGAGCATTTATTTCGGTCGTTTTATATAGTATTTAAGATCTTGGAAGACATTATTATTAGTCAGTTAATTTTATTAATGTTTCGATTGAAAGAACTTCTTCTATAGCATATAAATATACCAGAGAAGAATGTCAAATTTTAGATGAAAGTAATAATGCTATATATTTACATATGATAATGCTATATATTTACATATTTTTTTAGTTAAAGATTCTGTAAATACGTTATGTATATCTTAACTAATAATCTTTTAGTTAAGAAAAAAAATTGTGCTCGCTTTTAAATAGAACCACGAAACCATGCGATGTTGTCCTTTAAAGAAGCTCAGAAATTTATTAGAGTAATTTTGGGGATGTTATGTTATTATATGTGCTTCACATCGTTGTATACATAAGAGGTTTTTTTACTCCAATTTTTTGAAAAACAAATTAGTCCTTACATGATTTTTTAACCACTTTGGACTTTTTAAAGGGTTATCAGAAAACCATGTTTTCAGCTGCTCTTATGATGCTTTTGGCATCAACGTTTCTTAATGATGCATTGCGTACCCTATTTATCTGTTACACGATAACGCAAAGTAATTTGAAAAATATGAAATAAAAATATTTTTTTCAACACACCAGATTATTAATTACTTTCCGAAAGATATGAAACCGAATAATCTGTTTTGTATTTTCCTTTTTTTTTTCATTTTTAAAGTTGTTCGCTACGTAGGGGTTTTACAAAGGGGGTATACAATGTTGCAGGAGAACAGAGAACAACTGGGTAGACGTACAAACGCTGAGTGGGTGTCACAATGTAGTAAAACATATCAGCTTGCAATAACGTAAGTTTAATTACCATACGGCAACACAATTTGGCGTGATACATTGTTCTGTTTGAGAATGGCGTCTATTGTAGAGAGGGTATCATCATCTCGAGACATTAAGCTAAGGAGAGGTAAGGTTATTTTAGAGATGTTGCCAAAATAGGAATAACATTTATTAGTACGATCAAGCAGGGTGTTTGCGGTGCTTGAAATCTCCTTTAAGAACTTCCAAAACTTGAATTCTAAATTTAAAAACTTTAAATCACCTTATATTTGCTTAAAAATTATCTAAATTGTTCAGAAATTTTCAGACAAAGAATTTAACTGAAATTAATATGCTAATGTTTTTTGAAGAGAAGAAGGAGCATGTAAGGGTTTTGATTTGGTAAAAAATAAAATCTTCAGTGCTACAAGAAAAGAATTTTTACGCACAGTAGGGTAAAAGCCCCCGTAGAGGGCGACACTTGCGTGGCGCCTTCTATATTGAATCCAGAATTTGAAGAAAAAGCCGTTCCGTGTTACCCGAGCACAGCGTGAAGGGCATATGCTTCCAATGCTGAATTTGAGAGAAATATTGCAAAGGTTGGACAGACGCAATAGGAAGTCTATCAGACGTGCGTCTAGAGGAAAGGAATTAGACAAAAGTTTTAAAACATTAGGAATTTTTTTTTCAGGCATTTTAGAGGAGAGACGTTCTAGAATTATTGCCACCGTTGCTGATCTTGCGCTAGATGTCATTTGCCATGCGTGGCAGAAACTTTATTTCATATGAGACGTGTAAAGTATTAAAAGCCATCATATCAAACTACTATAAATGTAAGTTTTGAAACTTAAGGTGTTGTATTGTATTTCCGTGTGGTAATAAAAATTGTTCTACTATTAATTTCTGTAATCATTTAAAGTTGTATAGATTTTTAAAAAAAATCTCTTCATGAGAAACATCTTTAATAAAAAAGGGCCACATTTAGAAACAGGGAGAAAAGACACAGGGCATTCTTAAAATTTTCCTCTAAATCAAGTTTTTGTGTTCGATGAGGAGTTGTTAAAATCTTAATTTTTGAATTTTTTTGTGGGTCAGCGAGTGAAAAAGTTTAAAAAAAATTCCTTAATTTTCCTCGACTGAAACAAAAGTAATTTTGATTCAGTTTAACAATGCTCAGAAATTTTTTTAACGAACCACTTTTGGACCAGATCCATGACTTTTTGTTATCAATTAAACTGAAAAAAAACAAAGCAAAGCGGACTAGTTACATACGTGTACTGAGGGGACCATATATAATCATTTAAAATTTTCCTGAAGAATGTAGTTGATTTCAGTAAACACTAGCATATTAATTTCAATTTAATTCTTAGTATCAACATTTCTGAATAATTTAAAGGATTTTTAAACAAAAATCAGCAGTTTTAAGTATTACCTAAAAAATAAACTACAAATTTTAGGAGTTTTTAAAGAGATTTTAAATTCCGCTAATACCCTGAAGATCTTACTGGTAATAACGATTTTTCCTCCGTTGGTAACGTCAAAGATGTAAGATGTCCTAGTTGTCTTTATCTAGCAGGGGTTTCCAACTTACAAGTGTCCAAGGGCCGCAATCGAAAACACCTGTCTAGTGGCGGGCCGCAATTTAATCAGGACCATACCTAGGACATTTTTTCTTGAGGGAGGGGCATTTGGAGGATTTGTGTATAGTATGTACTATGAAATTTTTAAAAATTCGAGGATGAACTTCCAACAACGACCTTGATTATAACTGGCCAACTTTCGTTAAATTACACAGACACACAAAAAAGAGTCAAATAAGAAGTGGGTATTTAAATAAGAAGTGGGGGAGGGATGAAATAGAACATGAGTGGACACCCTACTTTTCATGGAATTCGAGGAAAATCAATGTTTTTTGTAAATGAACAGCATTTGAAAACAATAAAGATTTTTACAAAAACATTTTTCGTTAACTAAGAATATCTAAATTGATGCTGCAAATTATTTTCCTAGAAGTCTTTGCGGGCCGCAAAAAAGGCACCGCGGGCCGCATGCGGCCCCCGGGCCGCCAGTTGGAAACCCCTGAATCTAGCTGTATGTTTCAAAAGGATGATATGAAACGAATTACAGGATAATAGAAAGTAAAATAATCCATCGTCGCTCACACTTAATAACATCTTCAAAATGATAAGTAAGAAAGATTTTTGTGCTAGAAAATGAAGCAATATTGAACGATTAATGAACGTAACGTGTTTTTGCTTTTTTAATCAAACACCACTTGTAGCACTAAACATCAAAACGTTTTTAATAGTACTGAAAATTATTATCTTTATTTATGCATAATCAAAGTAATATTATAGTTTTAGTGCCATTTAGACTGAAGAACTATGACGCTTCATGAAACATTATATTGAGAATATAAATACGCCTAAACTTATTTTTTAAATTAGTTTCTAGATGCAATTCCACAATTCTAATGAAATGTAGCACAGATATGCCTTTTCCATTATTCACACGATGTTCAGATACCAATGTAAGTATTTGAGATTCTTAACCCTACTGGATTCCCTAATCTCAATGTTGGTGAAAATTTGTCTACTATTAACAGCTACATAAATGCTGAAAATCAAATAAAATTGGTATTTTCAGATAGCCTGAATTTTTCTGCACCTTGCAACAGGATTCATTTTATAAATTTCTTCCACCAAAGGCATTTATAAGCATTTAAAACACAATTCTAGATTTTTCCCCAAAATAATTTAAAGTTTAAAATATTATTTGCATTTTTTAAACGAAAAATGCCACAAGGTGTAAAATTTCTTCCTATGTTACGGAGTACAATTAAAAAAAATCTTTATATCCAAGTTGGCAATCCTTGGACCAGGGCCACCCAGAGAGGGGGGGGGGGGCAACTGGGGCACTTTGCTCCAGGCTCCCAACTGCCGGAGGGGCCCCAAAAAATTTTTAAAAATTATTTATTAGATTTCCTCCGAAAGAAAATTCTGAAACTTGTACCGTACTTCAAAATTCAAAATAATCTTCTGAAAAAAGGGGCCCCTTCAAAAATAAAAAAAAAAATTATTGGATTAATCAGATTTCTCTTACTACAAAATAGTCTTCTGAAAAATAGTCTTGGGGCCCCAACAGAAGTTTGCCGCAGGCCCCGTAAAGTCTCTGGGCAGCCCTGTCTTGGACAAATTTTCTCCATAGATTAACATTGGGGTGAACAAATCCCATCGGTTTAGTAAACAGCAACCTTAACTAAAGGATATCTGAATGAAGAGAAAATAACTTTTTTTACAGTTAGTTGAAATAGTTTATGAAGGGAATAAGGCTACTTCTGTTAATTACACATTGTTTTACATTTATTTTCTTGCCTTGAAAAATACAATTGCATTTCTTATTTATCTCTTTATTTAGAATATTTTAGATCAGTGGTTCCCAACCCGTAAAAGTCTGCTGACCACTGAACCAGATATTGAACCATGAGCGGACCACCCCCCCTCTCACACTGACTTAGGGGGGGGGGGGGGTATGAGGGTATAGAATATCCCTCAGGTAAAAGGGATACAAGATTAAGGCCCTTACTTTTTGTTTCAAGCTTGTTTTCAATCTTTAGAATTAGATAAACTAAGTCTCAGCCAGAAATTGAAACATATTGATTGATTCATGGGTGATTAATTAAAGCAGTTTTTTAGAACACATTATTTATTATTGTTATTGTACGACTTAACTACAAATTCTTTAATTTTAATACATAAAAATTACATAAAAATACATAAAAATTAATTCAACCCCTGAGAGTCATCGGATATATTTGGGCCATGTAGTTCAATGAACATAGCTTTCAAAATCCCCAAAATAAAATCCCTCCAGATATAAAAAAGTTGCCAAATAAAAAAGTCCCCATTTATTTGGCAACTTTTTTATATCTGGAGCCGGACCACTCCCGAGGCTCTCGCGGACCACCAGTTGGGAATCACAGTTTTAGAGGGATTTTCTTCCCTCTACATTGTACAAAGGACAGTTACATAAAAATTAAATTTATTTCCTCGTATAAATCCTTTCATTAAAAGTATTGTGTTATAACAGCTTAATAATATCTTATAAATAAAGAGGTTTTTGTATTGTTTAATATTTGCTATGAAGATTTTTTGCTGCTTTCGTGCTTTTATTTAAATTTTTGTTAGTTTATAAATATCAAGTACTTACTCCTTTGTCCTTCGCGTGTATCCGATACTTTTTTCTTACATGACAAGTTCCGGTACATCAAAAAAGCTTCGACCTTGTCGATTCGTTGAATTCCTTTTGCTTTACCCGGAAATACATTATACTACTGTTAATGTATCATGATGGATATCAAACAGGGCAAAACAGAAATAAACATATATATTTTTTAGATTTCACCTTTGATATCTATCTAGAAAGGCATAGTCTGTTATCTTTTATTTTTGACTGTAAATAGTGTTATTTGGTAACTACTCTGGGATGAAATGTTATGTCATTCAAGTTTTCAAGGTTAAAGGAATGCAAAACGTTTGAAAACTATGATAATATCAAGGGAAATACCATCTGTTATAGAGTTAAACTTCCGGTAAAATTATGGATGCAACTGAAATTGTAAGTGTTTCATGAAACTTCTGATTTTACAGTTGATATGCAGAGCGAAGGCTAAGATGTGTTCAATTTGTTTTTGACTTCATTGTTATTTTTAAACTATTCTTAGATGACGTGAATGTCAAAGAAATTATGAAGGCTGATAGGATGCGTGATCGAAATTCCACTTAATGATAATGGCCTGAGAAATGTCCTTTAACGTAGGCAGAGTTAAACTTTTAATAAAACTACACTGAAGTGCCACTGAATTAGGGATAGCAAAGCCTATGCAAATTGTGTAGCGCTGCGCATCATGTATGCGCAAGTGAGGGCGCTGTGGTGACTGCATACATAGCGTGTAGTGTGGTTGTTCTGAATTAGTTGTTGGAATTGAGAGTATGGGTAAACTGCCTGATTTAGACGCCTTCGATCGCGGACAAATCGTAGGTGTGCGACGTATGGGCCATTCAATTTCCGAAATCGTCAGACAGCTAGGATTTTCAAGGTCGACAGTGTCAAGAGTATACCAAGAATACATAGATGGTGGGAAAAAAACTAGCGATCGGGCAAACTGCAAAGGACAATTAGCCTTGACAGTGCGTGGTGAGAGAATGCTCAGGCGTATTGTACGTAGCCAGCGAAGCCAAACATTAGCTCAAATTACCACCCAGTTTAATGACGGTGCCAGTCGTACAGTCAGTAAACGTACTGTGCAACGCTCCCTTCACCGTATGGGTTTCGGGAGCCGTCGACCTACGAGAGTACCATTGCTCTATACTCGCCATCGGGCTGCACGTCTTGCCTGGGCAAGAGAGCACAGAGACTGGAGTGTAGAGGACTGGAAACGAGTAGCATGGAGTGATGAGTCTCGATTCCGACTACTTAACGCCGACGTGAGGCTGAGAATATGGCGTCAGGCTCATGAAGCCATGGATCTTGCATGCCTGGCTGGAACTGTACAAGGGCATGGTGGCTCCATCATGGTCTGGGGTGTTTTTTCGTGGCACAGTTTGGGATCTTTGGTGCGTGTACCAACCTCCCTCAATGCAATTCGGTACGTAGAATTGCTGGGTGATCACCTCCATCCGTTTATGCTGTTCTGTTATCCGCACGGTAATGGAGTTTTCCAGCACGACAACTGTACCTCTCACAAGTCCCGCTTGGCTACTGGCTGGTTGGATGAGCATTCCTCTGACTTCTGTGTCAGGAATTGGCCACCTAGAAGCCCAGACTTAAATCCTATTGAGCATCTTTGGGATGTTTTGGAACAAGCCGGGAAAGGCCATCACACAGCACCAAAGAACCTTACTGAATTATGGACAGCTTTAGCCAATATTTGGCAAGCCATTCCCGTGGAACGTTTCCAGAAACTTCTTGAATCTATGCCTCGTCGTGTGGCAGCCGTTATCAAGGCCAGAGGAGGTCCAACTCGTTACTAGGTAGGTATCCCTAATTCAGTGGCACTTCAGTGTAGTTGATACCCGTCAAAACATGACGGCTAGATTGTAAATAAATGTACTAATACACAAATTATACTCAACACATCATTGCCAAACGTTGAAAATCATAATAATTCGCAGAAACAAATTAATGTGTTTAAGCGGCATCGTGTTTAGTGAGAATCTAAAGCCAGATTTAAAAATGTCACTGAGCATGCGAGGAAAACAATTTTTTAATTGTAAATTATCGCTAATTAAACAGTGCGAAATAACCAATTTCCATGAGGTTTAATCTTGAATTTCCCAAACATAATTATAAAAATGAAAATGGCAGAGAGAGATCGAGAGAGACTCTTCGAAATAAATGTGTTTATGATTAAAACATGTCACTGAGCATGCGCAGAAACAGTGAGTTTCTAAAGACTGATTTAAACATACCACTCAGCATGCGCAGAAATCAACTTTTAATTCTAAATTATCGCTAATTAATAAAAATTGCGGTTACAAAAACCAAATTTGACAAATCTACAGATCACAATCTTTCGTTTAAGACCAAAATGAAGTAAATTGATGCAGTAGTTTTCTTTCACGGACTGCCCAAAAAGTCGGCTTAGCAGCTTAAATATATAGATTATGGACGTAACTAACATAGAGGAATTGTACAGGGTGTCTAAAAAAAACCTTGACACATTTTAAAAATTTATAAAACAATTATACAAGGTAGGATATGGGAAACTGGAAATTCACAGATGTGTTTCCGCATTACAGTTTTTTTTAATCAAAAAAGTTCAACAGAGGGAGCTAGTTGTTCCGTGAAAGGTCAAGTAGTAAAATGGCGTAAAGCTGTAAACGGCTATTTTGCTGTCCCACAAATTTCTTGTTTACATCCAAAAATCATTTGGCAACAAGATGGTGCACCGCCTCATTGGGGTATGATTGTACGAGACTTTTTATAAATGGGGAATTCCCAAACAGGTGGATTGGACGAGATGGTCCCATTCAATGGCCGCCTCGATCTCCAGACATTCAACAAATGTAGACAAAATTCAACAAAAAACTAAAAGAACCTGAAAAAACGCATAATTGCTGCAATTTCATGTGTTACGGAATCCATTTTGGAACGCATATGGGCTGAAATGGATTATCAACTGGATATTCTCCGTGCCACAAAAGAAGCACATATTGAAATTTATTGACTTTAGTAAAAAACACTCTAAAATATAAGGATACACGTACTATATGAATTTCTAGATCCTACCATGTAGACTTTTTTTTTAATAAATTTTTAAAATGTGTCAAGGTTTTTTGAGTCACCCTATATTTTATGTTTATTCAGATTTTGCCTTTGACATCCATACCACATGGCAAAGATATCTTCAATTTATTTTTGAGTTTTGCCAGTATTATTATTCAACTATTCTATAGACTCTTCAAAATGTGTATGACTTACGTCAAACACATTTTGAAGGTAATAGTAATGCGAATACTTATGTATCAACACCATGATAATGACAAGAAAAATTCCGAACGTAGAGTTTGGCTAGAGAGGAAATTATGGACGTAAATGAAATAGAAGGATATTGTTTAGTCTCTAAAAAGTATTGTAAAGAAATACAACTAGATATAAGTTAGTCCTGAAGGATCATATGATATATAGATAACCATTTGATATTTGACAGTGTTTAAAAAAATGCGAATTTCTGTTGAATTTATTCGCAATACTTTATTGGACTTCGATTGAGAAGCTGTATTTTCTATATTTTTTAAGTAGACGATAAATGCTCTACAAAGACACTGCAAAAGCTTAAAGCTTATATATATATATATATATACACATAGAACATACATATACACACATGCAGTAGAACCTCGTTCAATCTGTCCCGGAAAATTCGTTTTCTAGAGTGTATCGTTTACTTCACCCAGTCCCAATGATAATATTTCTTAGCTATGTTCCCGCATCTATCGTTGAGTGCAATAGGTCCTTTTGAAAACTATAGATCGAGGTTCGACTATATACAGGGTGTCCATAATTAAAATCCCACTGTCAGAAGGCTGCAAAAAAAGAACCACTGGTCAGAATGACTTCAAATTTGAACTGAATATACTGGAGGGAATAAAGAGGGAAACGATTTGGCATAATAAAAAAAGTTCCAAACTGTATCAATAGATGGCGCTGTATGCGGTTGGAAACTTTTTTTTTATTATGCCAAATCGTTTCCCCCTTCTTCCAGTATATTCAGTTCAAATTTGAAGTTATTATGACCAGTGGTTCTTTTTTTGCAGCCTTTTGAAAGTGGGACTTAAATTATAATCACCCCCAGGGTGTTCATAATTAAAGTCACTGTTAATGATATGTAAACATGTCATTGTTAGTGATATAATTTTAAGAATATTCTTTTATAACTAAAGAAATTAAAAGTCACTAAATTACAAAGGTTAAAAATCTTAATCAGACATTATTCAAAAGTAGTAAATCTAATGCCAGGTGGTTTATTTCTGATCTTTAATACGTTTAATATATTTTCTCTTCTCTACGAATAAATCCTTAAAGCGCTTTGAATATTTACTTCCTGGATTTCTTTTTATCAATAAAGATTTTTCATAAGTTATCGCTCAGCGAAATCCATAAATGCTACTACGGATTTAAAAGGAAATGGAAAAAAAGGCTCTTTTTTATCACTCCTATTCAAAGCAAACAGTGGAAAAAACATGAAAAGTTCAAGAAATCAATATTTCAATATTTTTCTAATGGTTTGGTTTCGTGATGCAAGAAAATAGTCTTTCTATGAGTACATCAAATGCATCTCTAAGATTTCTCAAACAAGAAATTGGAAAAATGGGCTTTTTAAGGCATCATAACGCAAAGGAAACGAGGCTTATGTTTGTTATAGTTATTGCTGCGTAAGTCTAAGGTTGCAAAATAATGGTCTATTATAAAACCTTCTTACTGTTTTAAAGTACGGTGCTTTTAGCTAATTTCATAAAACACGCGATGAAACAGTAACACAGTTTAGATGTTACATGGAATATTTGCAGATGTTTGTTTTATTTCTAGAATTGCAAAAAAAAAAAGAGTTAATGGTATTTTGGAGAGATTTAAGTCGACATGCATTTTTATTGCCGTTTGTATGAAAATGAGCGGTGACAACGGAATTTTAAAGAACAAAAATGATGTAAAGTAATAAAAACTTTTAAGCATATACACTGATATAATTTTTTTCAGCAAGGAAGAATAAATTATTTTCTTATCACCATGATTAATTTAAATTGTTTATATGAATTATCCTTTTTTTCTGACGTTTCACTTCTAATTTTAGTGTACATTTTTATGGGGTTGTTTTTTTCTTTCAATAGACATGGTGGAACTCTAATTATGAAAGAAATTTTCGATTTGTTTAGCTATATCTTCCCTGATAGGAAAACTATTTGATAGTCTCTCTGGAAGGCAAACCAGCGTAAGCCTGTGGTACTGTTGTCCCCTTAACAACTGATAGTTTTTTTCGGATTGTAGATCATCACTGTAGTGGTAGGTCCCCCAAATGATAAAAGCTCCCTGGAAGGGGGCCGATGTTCAGTACTCTGACTTTACTAGATTTTAAATTGATTTTGACAGGAAAGCTATTTGATAGTCTCTCTGGAAGGAAAACTAGCGTAAATCTGGGGTACTGTTGTCCACTTCACAACTAATAGGATTATGGAATGTAGTTCGTCACTACTGTGGTATACTACTATGGTATAGGTCCCACAAATGATAAAGAGCCCTGGATGGGGGACTTGACAACTAAAGGTTATTTCGGAATGTATTTCATCACTGCCTAGGTCCCTCGAATGATAAAGTGCCCTGGAAGGGGGCAGCTATTAAGTAGTTTGACTTTACTAGATTTTAAATTCATTATGCCAGGAAAGCTATTTGATAGTCTCTCTGGAAGGAAAACTAGCGTAAATCTAGAGTACTGTTGTCCACTTCACAACGAATAGGATTTCGAAATGTAGTTCGTCAGTACTGTGGTGTAGATCCCACAAATGATAAAGAGCCCCGGAACGGGGAAGCTGTTCAGTATTCTGACTTTACTAAATTGTAAAGGCATTATGACTAATAGTATACTTGGGGATTACAAAGACGTAGCGAACATTTCTGCAATTCCGCAATAAATTAAAAAAAGGTATGGCTACATGTTTCAAACTAGTTTATAGTTCAACATTAGATCGAGGAGTATTGATGGGATTGTCGCAATGAACAATTCAAAAATGCGAGGATTATAGAAACTGTTTGATATAAATAGGGGCGACAACAGAAAATTGTAGAAAAAACTGCGTGCGTCCCATGTCGTTTATTCTAGATTGCTCCTTAGACTGATGATGAACAATTATCTAGTTCGAAACATGCAGCCACCCCCTTTTTAATTTATTGTGGAATTGATGAAGTGTTCGTAAAGGCATTAGTACGAATGTTAATTGAATGGTTCGATTGCGAGCTCTTGATTGGGAATTATCGATAATCCCTGTTTGAAGTACTCTGGCTTTAGAAAATTCTCCCGTGACATAAATGTGTATGAGAGAAAGGGACAAAGGACAAATTTAAATTAGACATTTTGAGACTCTCATTGGGTTTGGGTTTCGTTTAAAGCGCTGCGCTGCGCTGCGCTGCGCTGCGGTCATTTTTTGCTACGCGAGGACTAATCAAACCGGATCCTACTGCTTAACGCCTATTCTGAACGGCTACATCCGTCCATGCTAAGAGTGGGATTCGAACCCACAGACTCTGGTATCGAAATCCAGCACCCTAGCTATTCATTCAGCCATCGTCCACACTGAGACTCTAATTGGGAGTATGGTCCTCGTGAGAGTGCTTTGTGATACCGATAGAATTCTATTAATAAGAGTTAAACTTTTAGATGCGTCTAAAGAAGCTCATGAGCATTTAGAATCTGTGATAAGAAATAAGTAAAAATCCTATAGCTAGGCAGTTTGTTTTTGATGTTTTTTTAAATATATGAACAACAAATAAATTATATAAAAATTCCGTATTTCATTTCCCCCTTAAGGCGACAATGGACCATGAAAAGCTTTTTTATTTATTTATTAACCAATTGCTATGAAATTTTATATACTTATACAGTGTTGTTTAGAGATGAAAATTCTAAATTTAAAAAGAAATCAGAATGTAATTAATTAAGATATTAATTAAAATCAGGCTGTTAATGACTCTATTTAAAAATGCTCCATGCGCATTAATATTTGTCTGAGATGCCTAATTTTCTCTCTTAAGCTAGCTTTATATAGTTATAATAAAAGTTAGTAACAATATTTGATTTACAGTCATATTTATAAAAACTAGAAAACAAATCGATAAAAATAGGTCATTTTATGCAAAATTTTATCTTTTTTTTTTACTGTAAAAATTTTAAGTTGTTTTAAAATAGTATAGTGAATTGATTACTAAGTTTTATTCTAACATATATAAATAATCATTTTATGAAATTTCATGAAAATTCAAGAAAAATGATGACGCGTGGAACATTTTGAACTTACCGAAACGACACGAAAACTTGTTTTGAGAAAATGACATTTAAAGTTTTAATTTGACTAACATTTCCATTGTTTACGTTTGAAAAAGATACTTATAACTCGGTTAATAATGATCGGATCAACACACTTTTTTTAAAAATTTAAAGCTGATGAGTTGCAGAATCGTTTTCTGAAAGAAAAAAAAAATCGTTTTGGGGACATATTTTTGTCAATCTGAAGGTCCATTGTCGCCTTAATCTCAGTGGCGGAGCTAGAACTTTTGCCGCCTGGGGCGGTCTCCAATTTACCGCCCTTTGTAAGTCAATCAATTGGTGGTTTTTATAAATTAATAAACATAAATAAATAATTGTAATTGAGACAAAATATAGGTGGGGAACTTTTTTACCATTAGATGCCATATTTAAATTAGGCAGTAATAAAGGAGGCCGCTTAAGTTGATATACCTATAAATGCAACTTTTATAAAGACCCTATACATTGACTTGACGATGAGGAAAAATATTCGAAATCATATAGTAATTCATAATTCGTAGAAATCGGATAGTAAACTTATGAATTGAACAAGTGGTTTTTTACAACTAATACTAAATAAAAAATATGCCGCCCCAAAATATGTGCCGCGCGGTGCGGAGCGCACCCACCGCACCCCCCTAGCTACGCCACTGCTTAATCTTGTCAACGAAATCTCTTTATCATAACAGTGATCTCTTAATTGTTACGACGCGTCCGATAGTGTTTACGTATTTGAAAAAATACTATCTCTGGAAGAACTATTAACGGCTGAACGGCACACATTGGCATTCTTCAGGCGTCAGGTGTCGCTCCTTAGGCGGTGCCATCCTCACAGTTCCGGCTGTATTTCGGAAAATTTCTCATTCGTAATTGCGTACAGAATCAAAGCATTCCGCGAGCTCGGTTGTCTATCAGGAAGCGCGTGGGCGCGTCTTCAATGCCACAGACTCAAGAACAGTGTCCACTCCTAGTCAATCAAACTCCTTAACAGGTCACCCACGCGCTACAAACCTGGCATATAAAGATTTGACAATTCGCGCATTCGAGAGAGATTGGAAGTGGGCTGAGTTTGCCAGCGTTAAATGCTGGTTACGGGCGATTTTTCATTCCTATTTTAATTAAAGCTGAATACAGAGAAAGCATCGGAGGATTGCATAATTTTATGCATGTTAATTAATTACGAGATTTGGTAATTTTTTTTTTGTACTTCTGAGATGGAGAAATTAAATGAAATATAAAGAAAAGATTACGAAAAAGTGGCTTGGATTATATGTTTGGCATAGTTAATGCAGGGATATAGTGTAGCTTAATGTATTCTAAGAAAATTAAAGCCACTATTAATCATGAAACTATTTTTTTTTTTTTTTTTGGTTTGATAATTAAATATAGCGTGGGAAAATTTTGACGTTCGAAACGAAAAAATTCTAAATCACGTTATTGATACATGGACAGTGTTGTAACGTACCTAAAGCTCTATAAACCCGTAATAAATGGATGCCATCTGTGTTAAAGTTTACCCATACGGTAGTTTTTTTTTTAATTTCATCTTATTAGCAAGGAATTAGAGGCTGTGAGAAATAGTGATAAGCTAACCATCAACAGTTTAGGTATTAGCTGTACGATTGAAAGGTAATCTTTAATAAATAACAGAAGGAAGATTAGACAAAGAATATTCTTTAAATTCGATTGTTTGGGGTGTCATTTATTGTGCAATCTAGTGGTGTTCAAGGAGTAAATATTAATATATTCTAAAGTTTTATTTAGGGAAAACTCCTGAAATTCATATGATTATTTCTACTGAAGCAGTATATAACAAAAGAAAGTTAAATCAAGACTATGAAATGGGAGAGATACAATACAACTTCCTTTCCCCAATTTCAGCATTAGGGTAAATTTAAAGAATCTATTTTTCCAGGAAAAAGGGAGTTAAATTAGTTACAAAGTTTATGTTCAAAGCATTTTGCTTTAATTTAAGTATGTGGTTAGTCCTGTTTCTTCTTTCTTTTTTAACGTCCTGATTCTTTTTAGATTAACTATTATAATTTATTTTGTTAAAAATTAATTGAATACAAAAAATAAAATTGCAGTTAAGGGAATTTAATACAAAAGAAAAAAATCAAAAAATTTGCGGCTGGTAGATTAAAAGTTAACGCACACATAGAAATTATATGTAATTTCCGTCTCATTGAAAATTAAAGTTGGAATTAATTGTAGTTTTTTTTTATCTTTTCAGTATGATAATGGAGATCAAAGATTAGAAATAAGGGAGTATGATGTACTTTTAGTTGTTGCTGCTTGTACACAGGCCCAGATTTCAGCATGGGCAAGAGGGGCACTTGCCCAGGGCCCCCAAAATTATGGGGCCACTAATTAAGTATTAAGTTGTACCTATTTTTGAAAATTTGGTTTTGGGTTATATATATATATGTAATAGATATATATATATATACATACATATATATATATATTATATATATATATATATGTATATATATATATATATATATATGTATATATATGTACATATATATATATATTTATATATATATATATATATATATATATATATATGTATATATATATATATATATAATATATATATATATACATATATATATAATATATATATATATACATATATATATATATTTATATATATATATATATATATATATGTATATATATATATATATATATATAATATATATATATATATACATATATATATATATTTATATATATATATATATATATATATATATATATATATATATATATATATATATATATATATATGTATTTATATAAATATATATCTATCTATCTATCTATCCCCCCTGTGGATCTGTCCTTCGAGGGGTCTCCGAAAGTCTGCTTTGCCCAGGGCCCCATCGGGTCAAAGTCGGGCCCTGCTTGTACATGTCTGTTTATGATAGCACAAGTTGTACACATATATGCACCGAGGAGCATAAAGTACAATAAAAATATTTTAGTATATTGGAGCATTTACATGATATGAAAAGCATACTTATGACAGAAACACTTTAATATTTTTTTCAGTTGTAATATCCTTAAACATTTCCTTCTAAAAACATCATATTTAAAACTATCTTCGATTGACAGAGTTCTGACTTCTTTTATCTAGAATAGTTAGGGGAAACTGAAAACTAAATACAATAAATTCATAGTGATATATAATTTAGAAATTTATATTATGTATTTCTTTATTTCTTTATACTAACTGAATACCAACCTTATTAAATCATGGATATTTAGTCGTATCTTTCCATTCTAAGGCATTATACATCTTACTTTTTAGTTTCAACCTCCGCGTCAAAAATATAACAAATATTTGGTATACGCACGATCCTAGATTAAATACGAGGCAAGGAATCATACCTGCAGTTGATATCAGAATAGAAGCCATCTGGTGGTCAATGGCAGAACTTCGCACTTGAGCGACCAGCAGGCAATGCAAAGAAAACAACATATAAATCTTTGGGAATATATCATGGAGATCACATATTGTGGGAGGAATGAACCAAGTGAATAAGAGAAGGGATTTGGGTAGGGATGTCCCATTTTTATGGCAATCTATAATTCAAGCAGGGGTCTAAAGAATATCTAATACTAGTATCCGATTTGGCTCTAATGCTAAGTACAATTTGGTTCAGGTTTGCAAAAAATGTTTAGAACTGTTTGAGAAAAAAAGAGGCAGCGTTTCTGTTTTGTTGATGTAAATTAAAAGATTAGCATAATCTAATCTGTGAGAGTACATCTTCTACTTGTAAAGAGATAAATACTGAAAATTCTTGCCAAATCGGATCAATAGCAGCAAAGTATCAGCCAAGATGTTCAATGAAGAAGAGCGTGGACGAGTTCTGACAGGGCTATATATCAAAGTTAGTAGATTAAATATGAGGTTATGCGGCATAAAACGTTACAGGGACGTTTATCAAAAATAAATGTTTTGGCCGGAAGGCAGAGATATCCTGTCTGTATCAGGTGTATTAGTCTAAATTTTCTTTCAGGAAAAGTCTGGCGAAGTTTATGGAGAGCAGAATTAGAATGTAATCAAATACGACATAATAGGGTATGTCTTTAATTCAAATGAAGACAAAAATATTATGTATCTAAAAAAAAATTGTAATTTGGCATACGCAATAGTTATGTCAATCAAGTGCGTTGTTCACAATTCGGTTACAACAGCAGTTTTCTAGTAAAAAAATTTGCTTAAATATTTAGAAATTTTTTCTCAGGCACATTTTGCCTTTTTAAGGAAAGCATTCGTTTAAAATTCTAGTTAATTCATATATGCACCTAGAATTGCATTGTAGATGAGTTTTGAATCTATCCATTACTTGGTTTCAAAATTGCTATTGCTTCTCTTTAAGAATTTTTTTCACAATTTTCTGTAGATGCAATTCTAATCAGTGGCGTGAATGCTATTGGAGAAAAATTATCATTTGAAAAATCTAATCAAAGTTTTTAAACCACGAGGCAAGATAGAAGCTTCCTTGCAATTTTTTTAAAGATTTCATACTGGATTAATTTTGCTTAGCTATTTTTATTTCATTTATCCGTATAAATATTTCACTGGCATATTCGTTATACCGTCAAATAATATTTCACAACTGTAATATTAAAAATAGGATGTATATACAGTAATACATATTACAGTAATATTCCTTTATACTACACTGTTAAAAATACACAGAAAATTTCAGATCTACAAGTATATATTTTTAATTTTCATTATAGTATATAATTTTATTTTAGCATTCCATAATAGTGTTTGATAGTTGCATGTTTTAATCTATAGGCGTATTGAAGCAGAAATTATACGTAATAAAATTAAAAAAACAAATTATTTACCACTTGGGAAATATAATCGATTTTACTAAGGATCATTTTCATTCATATTGACACATAACTTCTTTCCTTTGAAAATTCGGTGATGTAGTATTTTATTTTCTCCCAAAAGAGGTCCTCTCAGATTTCCGTAATTTTCATATAGTCTGAAAAGTATAGTAAATACTGAATTCCTTTCAATTTCAATTTTTTTTCAGTCCAAAGAGGTTTCACAAGCAGTTAAAAAATCTTTTTAATTGTATTTATTGTTGCATAATTTTGATTTATAATCTTTCTTTAAAATATGATTTTTTTGTAAATTAAAATTTTTGAAATGCTATGAGATAAATTAATTTTTTTCAGTTAAACCTTGAATGATATACTTTTTATTCTTTAGTTATATCCAAATGAGTATTTGAATACCATTTAATTTCTCGCAGTTTAAATATTCGTATAACTGAAGACGATTTAATTGAATTGTTCCTTAAGCAAATAAATGCTCTAGTTCTCTCTATGCCGAAATATCCGTTTATTTAATTCATTTATCTAAGGAATTAAAAGAAAACCACGAGAAAATTTACACAGATGTTCCATCAAGTCACTGAAAACTAAGTGGGCGGTGTTCAAAGTCGCAACATAACGCGTACCACTCGCAACCTCATGCAACTGTCAGTGGAACGCAACATCCAGGCAGAGCGTAAACAGGTAATTTGTCCTTCTTCGCGTTATATTTACGTCATGTCTGCCTATCTTAAGAACCTACTCTGTTTGACACAAACGTGGGTGCGTAGGTACGTAATTGCTGAAACCTGTCGCTAAATAATTAGTGAGGAATCAATCACTGATTAAATCCCATCTGTTACTCTCTCCTCCGGGTTCTTCACAGAATGTTCTCTGATAAAAAAAGGTATGGCAACAAAGTGGAGCCGCATGTTAGTTTTGTTGCACGATTTCAAGATTGATGATGTGAAAACGGGCGGTTGCGTAAACCTTATCAAAAGCATGAAATTGTTTTTAGGATGCAGTAACATATAAAATGGGAGAAATTTATGACAGCTGGGGGTTTGACAAGCATGTGTTTTTATAGAATACTGATTTTAATAGATGTGTGACGTAAAAAAATATCATGCCCTGTGGAGGTGAGATAATAAATATTGATTAAATAATAATAGTTAATATCTAGCTAGATTACATTTTCCCCCGTTTAATTCACCGATGGGAGATAACTAATTAGATCATGTTATTGACTATATTGATTTCAGTAATTATAGCTAGACTTTATCAATGTATCCCAATGAGAAAAAAAAATGGTGAATTTAATTTTATATGCCTATGAATTAGTTACTGAAAAGACAATCGCCTGGTTCGTTGGATAGTTAGAAAATTCGAAAACATCTAGCATCTCTTTTATGAGAAAAAATTGATTGGATGACTTCTTTTTGCTGAATATTTTTCCTTTTTAAGAAAAAAACCCAAATAGTCTTAAAACTACATGTAATATTCTATTCATGCCACATTTCCAGTATTAAAATTTTTAGGTAAAAAATGCAGAATATGAGCACAAGAAAAGTTATCAGGAGACTGAAAATGCATACGTGGACAACTTAATAATATGAAAAAGCAAAAATGCTATTAAATAAAACACTCTAAATACCAAATATATTACTATTTCAATTGTATTTCAGTTGCAGCAAATCCTCATATTGAAAATGGACAAATATAACTAAAAATAAATATTCCAACAGAGCTAGATAATTGTAGGAAGAATGTAGACAAAAAATAAACAGAAATCAAGCACTCAGGGCTCTACGCACCATAAGGCAAGATTCTGTAGTAGTGCCGGAACTAAACCAGAAATCGAGGTAACTGACTGGTCTCATCATCAGGGAGCCTAACCAAATCAGTTACCTCAAGGGGAACTTTCTGAATAGGATGCAGGTTTAACCAAAAGACATCCCAAGGCCCCGAGATCCCCATTGAAACAGATAGTCATAAAAAAATGAAAAAACACGGACAACTTGCACTTAGGGCTCAACTTTTCTTTAGGATTTTATGTGTACTTGCATATATGGTGCGTTGAGCCCTAAGTGCAAGTTCTCCGTGTTCTTCCATTTTTTTTACTATCTGTTTCAATGGGAATATCGGGACCTTTTGGTTAAACCTGCATCCTAATGACTGCTACCTGATGACGAGACCAGTCGGTTACCTCGATTTCTGGTTTAGTTCCGGCACTACTACAGAATCTTGCCTTACGGTGCGTAGAGCCCTGAGTGCTTGATTTCTGTTTATTTTTTGTCTACATTCTTCCTACAATTATCTAGCTCTGTTGGAATATTTATTTTTAGTTATATTTGTCCATTTTCAATATGAGGATTTGCTGCAACTGCGGAATCGTTTATTGAAAAGTTAAAAGTTTTCAATGCTAGTGTAGGTTTTCAGTTAATTTGTTTGGCAGTCTATCCCCGCTTTATAAATTTTTTTTTGTGTTGAATTGTTTATATTATTATACCCTATTTCAATTGTACAAAGAGTTCTTGATTTTTCTTATAGAAAATTACACCATTAATAACTAGTCAAGATATTATTTTCTGTCATTTTGGAGCTGATGCGTTTGAACTAACCTTATTGGTAAAATTCAACATCTTTCCTTTGAACAAGCATTGAAATAAATTACTTAAGCTTTATATTTATTAGAAATGATGATGTTTAAATACATTTTTACTAGCGAAGTTATGACCCTTTATCTTTTGAAACAGAGAGTGCTAATTATTTTTTGCATCAAATAATACCGCAGATTATTCCATTCAATTCCGACAAGGCGTGTAGAATTTTCTTGGGCAAAAGGCAAATTTCCATCTCAGACAGTAGAATTTCTCATTAACGTAGATTTCGACTAAGTAAGTGTAAATTAAATACATTTTCTGATAGGTAGTTGATAATATAACTGAATATGTCACTTGGTGATATCTTTTAGGAAAATCGCAGTACTGAAAAACTATTTGATATTGAAATAGCTTTTGATTGTTTAAAGATGTTCCCTGAAGCTAGAACATTAAAAAAAAGAGACATTTTAACTAGGGATGCGACATCGATGTATATGTTTTCAAAACATCGATGTTTTGATAAAAAACATCGATGTTCTAAACATCGATTTATTGAAGTCGATGTTTTTTTAACATCGATGTTTTGTGCTCGATGTTTTACGTTGTCTCGACTTTTTTTTTAAATGAGAAAGTACCATAATAAAAAAATTTACCACGTAGCATAATTTTCACACTCAGTAAATGTAAGTCTGAATTCTGAAAAGGAAGAATACAAAAGGGGGAACGATTCCTTAGCAAACAGACAAATGGCAATCAACAACCAATGAACCAATCAGACCGCTTGGAATGTTCCTGACACTCCAGAACCTTACATGGGGTTTTATTTTATAAATAGTATATACACGAGAGCAGCCATTTAAGTTTTTGTTTTGTTCTGGTTTTATATAAGTTAACGTTAATATTATTAGTAAGATACCTCCCAAAAGTACCGTTTGGAAATATTTTTGCCAAACCTTTGACAAATTGGCGAAATGCAATATTTGCCTTAAGTCCCTCAAAACTTCTGGGAATATCACGAGTTTATCTGGACATTTGAAGGCAAAACATGGCGATATTTGCAACGAGAATTTTGAGTCATCAATGTAACCCAAGGCAAAAGCAACCAAGTTTTTGTCATTTGTGTCAGCCCAGTCACAGAGTAAAATTAAATCACACGCCCCCCACGACTAACCGAAGTAACATTAATGTTAGAGGTTGCTAATCCAGTTAAAAAAAAATAGATGTTCTAAAATATCGATGTTTAAAAACATCGATGGTTTTTTGGCGATGTTTTATTAGCATCGATGTTTCAAAATTGAATATCGATGTTTCAAATCATCGATGTTTTGTTATCGATGTCGCATCCCCAATTTTAACAACTTAAGCTAAAATTTCAAAGATTTAAAGGTTTGTTCTTTAAACATAAAGAAACAAAAGCACTTCTAATATTTTTTAAAAATATCTTTTATACAACATCCCCTACAACGCTGAAAATTTCTTAGAGGTTGGAATTTTGATCGAAAATCTGACTGCTATTTTTCTTGCAATACGACATGGACTTAGGAAGAGAGCTCACAGCCTCTTATCCAATTATTGAAATTACTGCAATTTCTCCATCCTTAAGAGATAAAATTATTTTCTAAAGTAATAAACAAAAAAGAAACAACAAACTTTACATGAAATGTGGTCATCATAAGCACATAATACATCTCATCAATTGACAACTAGAGATCCTCTCTTTTTATCAATCTGTTTGATAGGCATGGAAAGATAAGGATCTTAATTTTATTAACCAAAGATCATTGAATTTAATTCAAAATGTAATTAAATAATAGATCTTAGTATAGTCAGATATTGCAAACTACAGTTTACAGGTAAGCATTGAGATATTTTATTACTGTTTTAGAAATTAAATAATAGATCTTAGTATAGTCAGATATTGCAAACTCCAGTTCACAGGTAAGCATTGAGATATTTTATTACTGTTTTAGAAATTAACAGTTTTTTACTGAAGCTCATGTCCTTTCAGCCGATCACAGAGCATAAGAATTTGAAGAAATTAAAATACCCAAACATTCCAAAAAATAAAGCATCCTGCACAAGTGGCAAGCATCCCCACCCACTGCGATTTCACCTTCGCATCACACCCTCCTCGTATCCGCTCAACACTTAAGACAACAACCATCCCTTACTGCACCTGTTTCATTCACAATTTTTCTTTGTCAATGAATTCAGTAGTGAAAAGAAGGCTTCTCATTACACATTCCGAGTTAGTCGGCCAAAGTCCCCAAGTTCAAGACCACGAGCATCAAAAGGACGGAAGGGTGTATTCCTCTACAACACATCACGTTCTGATGCGAGATTCCCAGATAAAAAGGGTCGCTATGGGTCCGGCCCAAACGTTACATTATGCGTCCATAAGGACCTTATTTCATGTAAAGCTTGTTGGCGTTTCTTTTAATCCTTTTGGTGGTTTATTGTTTCTTCTTTTTTTTTTGGTGGAGAGGAAAAATGCGGCAGCACCAAGGCTGGGTGGGACAAGTAGACCTTGTTGTTGTCATAGAACCCTGTCATGTGTTAAGAAATTGTTTACAAAATTTATCAAGGTGTCTGATTTGGACGTGATGAATGGTCTGGATGGAACCCTGCGAGAGTAAAATTTAATGGCTATCGTATTGTGTACAAACTTCCTTTTGATGCAAAACATTAAATACTTATTTTAGACTAGCTGAATACCCGTACTTCACTACGGAGTACATTCAAATTGAATACAACGGTCAATGTATGCAATTAAGGCCAAATATATATATATATATATATATATATATATATATATATATATATAATACAACGATCAATGTATGCAATTCATGTAAAAAAAAAAAAAAAAAAAAAATATATTTATAAAAAAAATCGTAAGGGATATTTTTATAGACAAAATAATTAATGTAGAAGAAAATGTTCAAATTAAATCTAATAGAACATACTAAAGAATATAGCACAGTTAATATAGTACAGTTTGAGGAACATATCTTTTACTGTATTTTAATAATTTTTTGGATAATGTTCAATCGTCTGCCGCATTAGCAAGAAAATTTTTTTTTTGTCTATTTCGTTGTTATGCACGTGACGCAAAATTAGTTTAAAGTACCACAAAAAGAAAAGAAACCACGTGATCAGCATTTAATAAATTAAATTCTAAAAATTAATCTTTAAAAATTCACCAAAATTCAGAAAATGGAGGTAAAGATTCGAAAAAAAAAATTTATTTTAAAGGAATGATCTGTCTCGTGATATAAATTTTATAACCCTCAGATTATTATTTTAAATGCAAACTTAAAAAAAAGTTACAAAAACAGCTTAAAAATTTAATTTAAAAAATCTAAGAATTTTCCAAAAATCTTTCTTAGTGCACCCCTACACTATAAGAAGAATCGCCATACAAAATTTCAGCCCTTTAGGTCTAACGGTTTCGTCTGTGCGTTATACGTCAGTCAGTCAGACAGTTACGGAACTGTTTTATATATATAGATTAGCAACTAATGCACATTCTACGCATTTCACATTTGTAACAACGTAATATGAATAGAGTGACTACTTCCCTCATTTAGATAATGTATGTAGAATCAGGCATGTTACAACATCCGCGCTTGTGAAACTATCAGTTTCTATTGACATGGATAACGTTTAAAATGTTGCATTGAAAAATAAGTGCAGAAGCAATTTTAATTAAACAGCCAAGAAAATATTAATGTCACGTTATAAGCTTTTATCTGAAAAATACACCTTGGGAGTCCTTCCTGTCTCTGATAAAAGGTCGATGATTGCGTTATATTCTTAAAAAACTGCAAAATTAATAGTCGAGTAATGACTATTTACATGCCAGTATTTTATGGTTAACTTAACAATAAAATCGTTAAATGCATTGGCTTCAAACTTAAAAATTCGTTACGCCTAAACTCTTAGTTAAAATATTCTCTTTACTTGGTCGAAAGATGTCTTTTGTGCATTTGACCTGGAACTCAGACAAAACAAATATAGTGTTCGGCTGGGTATAATTATGCAGTCACGAAAAAGGAGTGATTTACTGTTATCACCTCTTCCCTACGAATTACAAAAAGAAATCTCTTGATAAAAGTAATTCAAGAATTCACACATTGAATGCCATTGAAAAATTCTATATTTTTTCACACGTTTCCCCCAAATAGGTTCTAGTTCTGCTACTGGCAGAGTCAATATTGCATTAACGGTAGAAAACTGTACTATAAATTTTTTACAATCGAATTTTATGGTAAGAGGCCATAGAAATGTTTTTTTTATGGTGTACCTGATTACACTGGCAACCACTGAAGGAGGTTCTTTCGTCGTTGACCGAAAGGTAAAATAAATAAACTTAACGAAAGAAAAATAAATAAACCCAAGATGACCATGAATTTTTTCGGTCCTATATTATGCATTACGTCTTCAGCAATGATTCTGTCTGCAACGAGTACTCTAGTACTTTCTCTTTTATCACATTTACCTTACCTCTTGAAATAAAGCTTTGAACCGCTCTCAAGCTCTCTACCTTTACTGATATGTTTGTTGCACCCTTGTATCAGGAAGCTATGGTAAGGCACATAATTATGAGCTGTGGGACTTTATTGGTTCGGTTTCAAAATCTTTAAAAAAATAGCTGCATTTAAAATATGTGATGCATTTTATTTAATAAGCAAAAATATGTTAATATAGTTTTGATAAAATGAATTTTCCATCAGTTCGCCAAGCAATCATAACAATAGATCTAATTGAATTCATAATCATTGTTTTGTGTGTTTATTCAAAAGTTACTATCAAAATACATTTTCATATTTATGTGGTCTTTTTAAATTTTTTGATTTTTTAATGTGATAATAACTCACAAAGGAAATGCTTACTCTTTATCAGTGCTCAATAAATAAAGATATCTTCTGAAAGCGGATATTATCTAATTATTTTTCGGTGGGAGCCTTCACGGAATAGTAAAAGACCTAAAATCTTTCAACGCATAGTGAGAAATATATTAGTCGGAGTTAAAATATATAAAATATAATTACTATAATAGTATACCCTTATTTTTCTTTCATATTTGTTTCAGTATTAGTATAATGGAATATTATTTTTACTTCAGTTTAAACTTTCCTTGAAATATCTTAAATTGTCAAGAGGCATTCAGATACCAGCATATAATTATTTGTAATACGCTATTTTGAAAATTTTAAACAAGAAAATTCTTTAAAATACCCGATATTACTGCATACTTGCCGCTATTTTGCTTTACAGTCGAAGAATGCAGTTCCTGGCTTAAAGCAGAAATCATTAATCAACATCTATTTTAAATTCGCATACTATATAAAAAATTTTATTTAAATAAACTATGCGTAGTTTCTTGAATTTTTCTCTAGTATTATTTTTTGCATTTTCAGTATGCTCCATGCTTGGATTATTTTTTACTCTTGGTTTTAAGTCATTTGAAGTTCTCCGGAGAATATTATATTACATAGCAGTAATTTCATATGCAAAAAAAATTACCGATAAAGTGAAATACGTTTTCAATTGTCATGCTAATACTTTGCAGGAAAAATGTTGAAAACAGTTACAGAATGAGGATAAAATTAACGCTTATGTTTTTATTTTTCCTGTACGATCTGAGTTAAAATATATAAAATATACCCTTATTAGTAATAGTATTACTTTTAATAATAGTATACCCTTATTTTTCTTTCATATTTGTTTCAGTATTAGTTTTCTTAGATTTATTAGATGCATTCAAGTAATTATGATAAAAACCACAAAAAGTTTTTTTTTTCCTTTTGGGATTCATGATTGTTTTAAAAAATTTCATCAATTGTATATCTTATTAATTTTAAAAGTATTCCATTAATATTATCGCTCTTCTTATTTCATTTAACTGTCGCTTTATTAAATAACAGCTTTAAATGTGAGAAAAATAAAATAAAATTTTAATATTGTCAACGTAAATTGAATATTATATATATATATATATATATATATATATATATATAGCCTTATTTAATTGGCTTTCATTTTGTTTATCTTTCGACACCATCATTTTTGAGCTAGTTCTAACATTTGGGTTAAAAATATGGGTTAAGGGGATGGTGGACTTTAAAATTACCAAAAATAGTACAAAAATTAGAAATTTTTTTTTTCGTGTATTAATATTTTAAAAATATGTAAATGTTGGAATAAAATGCATTTAAAATATGTAGTGAAAAGTAAAATGAAAACTCGATGGCTTTAGAAAAGTAAGTATTAAAGTTAGGTGAAAAAACATCTTTTTAATGGCTTTTTTTTCAAAATGAGTAATTTCCAGATTTGCAAGTCTTTGAAATGCTCTTTGCGTCATAATTTGTGTCGCAACTTTATAAAATTTATAATAAAGACTCGTCTAATACACCAAAATAAAGTCATGGATCCATTATAGGTTTCGACGTCAGTCAGATTAACAACTTAAACTTTAAAGTTTAACTCAAGTGTAGAAAAGTACAAAAAATTCACGAAAATTCAAAGTACAAGCATAAAAATATTTCCTAATTGACTATTCAACGAAATTTACTATTCAACGAAAATACAAAGTAATACATAACTAACTTTGTTCAAAATATGTTTATCAGCAATATAAATGCAAAATTAAGGGGGGCAAGTTGAAAATTGGATCGTAAGGATCATTTAAAAAAATTAATTTCAATTTTAAAAATATAATTTTTTCAAAAATATTTATAAAAATTTATAAGGTGTTTAATATACCTTAAAATATTGACTATAGTACGCACATGTGTATAATGCGCATGCTTGATTTTGCGCGAAATTTTCAGAAAAAATTAAAATTCGACTATAATACGCACACATAACTTTTCAATATTTTATTTAAAAAAATTGCACAAATACTTATTAATATAAATAAAATTTGTTATAAAAATAAACAAAAAACTTAAAATTCAGTAAACTACGTTTTAAAACTACGTTTTTTTTGCCACATTAGTTTAATACGGATCTTCAATTTTGGGACTAAAATGTGAAAAACAGTGCGTATAATACTCAAGATTTTACGGTAGTTACACTTTATTGAATATACATGCAAAATTTCATATCCCTGAGGTAAAAATTTTAAAAATTGCTTTGGAATATCCACTATCCCCTTAAAGGATAAATTTTGGAATATTTAATAAATGTACTGTATTTACAATGTTTATATATGGTTCCAGAGACCCTGATATATTGCACTACCTTCTCCGTTGTCAGTGAGGTAGTCATATATATATATATATATATATATATATATATATATACACAGTCGAACCTCCATATATCGAAGTAGCAAATTGCAGGAAAAAAATTCGACATATAGAATTGAGCTTAGTTTTATCATAATTCCCCTAAAAAAATTAAAGCTAATTTTCCTATACGAAACTCCATTTCTAATTTATATGCGAATCCCATTAAATGAAAGTTAATAACTAAAAAATGAATTAATATGAAAGATTTATTGAGTACTACATATCTTCAAAAAAAGTGGTTACAATGATCATAGTTACATTCTTTTTTAAAAAAAAACTACGAATATCTTGCTGAACAGCCAGTTTTGCGGAAAGTTCAAAGAAATGTTCGTATTTATTCAGTCCACTAAAAACTTCATCAGGGATATTTTCCGCGAATTGAAGTCCACGACGTATTGTTTCAAATGCCAAAAATTGGAAGATTTTATTCTAAAATGGAATAAAATCTTCTAATTTGTCTTGAAAAAAATTTCGATATATAGAGATTTTTTCGATAAATAGAAACAATTTTTCTATGTAATGAACATGGAGATTCGCTAAGAGTTCGATATATAGAAAATTTCGATATAGGGAAGTTCGATATATGGATGTTCGACTGTATATATATATATATATATATATATATATATATATATATATATATATATATATATATATATAAAATATGTGTGTGTGTGTGTGTGTGTGTGTGCTGTAAAAACAATCGATAATTCAAAATGTCTAAAATGCAATGAGGCAAAATCTTGCTTTCATAAAAATTCGTAACCATCATCAATTTAAGAAATAAAACATGACTTTAAAGCTGCTGCTACGACTAAACTTTTAGTTACTTTCTTTGGAGGTATATTTAGTTAGAGATTTTTTTCAACATAACTACTTCTTTGAACTAACTGTCGAAATGTGTTGGTTATCACAGTCTAGACATGGCATTAGGAACACGATTTATCAGCAGCTAGCATCTCTATTTCAAACTCTTATTAATTAAGTTTGAAGATCATTTTTATTTACATGTCCTTGAATAGATTATTTTGTCGTTTTAAAGAGAATCAGAGAGAGAGATTAGCGACACGTAAACAGTTTCATTCTCATCATTTAACAATTGATGCTTTGATGTTGAAAAGAGGGTAAGTGGCAAACTTTCAGGAAAGTATTTTTTCACTGATACAAGGATTTTTTCCCAAGGTAATGGCGTTGAAAAGAAGGTAAGTGCCTACCTCAGAACTAAACCAAACTAGCTAGGCTCTTAAATACTTTTCGGAAATTTTGGCACTTACTCTCTTTTCAACGTCAATGCCTCATTACATAGATGCATTAAGATTTAATTCTACTCAACGTGCAAGTTCAAATCATATGAGCCGAATCAAATGAACACTGCTTGCTTTTTTATGTTACAAACATTATTCTCTTATATTGCAAAAATAATGGGAAATTGTTAATTACTAGTCTTAACAAATTTGGATATTTGGTTTACAGATATAGAGGAGGTGTAAGTCTCAAGAAGTTATTGTTCGTTTGCTGTTATGTCTCTGAACCAATACTATTTCTTCCGACTATCCTTGAAATAATTCGTAAAAAAGTACAAAATCAAGAAATCTTTATCTTTGTAATATGAGGTAAATGTTGAAAGAATAAAATTTTCTTTTCTAAAAGGTAGATTTTGAAATTAGACAAGGTTTAAGAGGGTATCATTAAATAGTATTTTTTTTACAATTCATTCGTTTAATACTTTAGATATCTACTCGCAGACTCTTATTAGGAACATGGAATGCATTTTTATGGTTGCGCCTTTTGGCATCACCATGAAGATAACTTTTTTTGTTAAGTTGTCTTATAGACCGAGACCTAGCAAACATCAGTAGGGGATTTATGCAATCTTGAGTAATTTTTATCTCGAGTGAGGAAAGTTTCGAGTTATTTCTTGTATTTTCCTGCCTTTGAAATAAGGAATTTTTCTTATGAATACATTTAAGAACTACTTTTAGATTAAAATATTAGACTAGAAATATAGAGGTTCGTTAAGGAAAGTGGTGTTTGTTAATGCAAAATTTTGGTGCATTTTATGCAAATAGTTGTATTTAATTGGGTTGTTGAAACTGATTTTAGTTTTTAAGTAATGACTACCTGTGTGCCATTTTTTTAACTTTTAATCGGCATACTCCAGGGTATCATTTGCGATATCTAATATTTATCTTGCGATATCTACTTTTGAAAATATAAAATAGAAATGTAAGAAAATATTACATAATAAACGAATGCCAATTAAAATTATCTAAGATAACACATTTGTAAGTTTATATATTAAAATGATTTAGGTATGTAAAACAAATATAAATTTTTTTTTCATATAATACTACAACAGTACCTTCATATTTAAAAATAATTTAAGAGGACACTTTTAGGTGACTTATTAAAAATCCCCAAATGAAAACAATAAAGAAATTCAATAATGGATATAGATTTTTTATTTATTTTTATTTTTTCAATGCGGAGGCACTTGTCGCGAAGACATTCGTCTATAATTCACCGCGGTTTTGCTCGCCATTTTATTATGGGGGCGTCATATAGGCGGACCAGCATTGCCCCCTATGAAGGGACAACACAAACGGAGGCATTTTAGTGGCGCTTCGCTAGAATTCGATCCGAGCACCCTCAGCACCGAAAACCAGCTCGCTGTACCACAAGGCCACCACGGCCCTGGATATAGATTTTTTAAATTTTATTTTCAATGGCACATATTAAAAGACAACTACAGTTAGTAAAAAGCACAACACAAGAAACACAAAAAACCGATAAAAGCTACAGCAAATAGTCTATGAATCCAGTGGCCCCCCCCCCCCCCCCCCCCCAGTAACGGTCCACCAGAGAACGTTTAGTCAACGTTGGATATAGATCAGTGGTTCCCAACCGATGGTCAAACCAGAGCCTCGAGAGTGGTCCAGCACCACATATAAAAAAGTTGCCAAATAAATGGGGATTTTGAAAGCAATGTTCATTGAACTAGATGGGACGAATATATCCGATGACTATCAGGGGATGAATTAAAATTTGTAGAGTATATAGCTCACTTCTACCCAGACTTGGGTGTATATAATTTGAAGTGGCACTCTAAATGAATTTGATACAAACACAGTTTATACATGAAACAATGTTTATTGAATTCGTTGCACATATAGAATTTGCTTTTACAGCAATAAGCATACGTACTACTTGTACGGAATATATATTATCATTCAATAAAAATACACATTGCAAATACTCACACACCAGCAGAGAGTCAAACCAGAAGTACTGCCACGTAAACTTTCGGGTCCCTAAACACTAGCGCAGTATAGTACTGGAGCTGCATACCTCGTAGCTCCCTATCGCTTATCTATCAACCTTAACCAACCTTTTTCAACCTCCTTCTCTTTAATCAAGCTGTATGGTATTTATACCAAGCGCGTATGCCGAAATTAGCATATCTCAAGCAGCTTCTTTAATTCATTCACTCAAAAGTTCGATTCTTGTGAATCGAATCTTATATATACCTTACAAATTTCTTAAAAGTTTAACATAATTATTTTATTATTAGAATATGATACGTTAAAATGTGAGTACGTTAATCCTGTTTCCCTTTTGCCTAAGGGGCATTCTATAACATCCATACCTCTCGGAAGGTTCCCCCCTCAAGTCGGTGTGTGTGTGGGGGGGGGGGGGGTTCCGCACATGGTCCAATTTCTGGCTTAGTGGTCCGTAGACTTTACGTGTTGGGAACCACTAATATAAATAGATCGATAGATATAGATATATCAGCTTATCTCAAACTCTTTTGATCCATGGCTTTTTAGTCAAAAACATGTTTGATATACCTACTTCTCTTTCATCTCCGAGCTATTCGCCACTGAACAGTTTCAAAATCTTACTTTAAGTCTATCTATTGTTACGAAATGTCGTATTGTGCACACTTGATGATTTCTCTAGAATGGTAAGTTTATAAGTAAGATAAAAAGGAATAGCGTGGTATGTTCTATTGATTTATTGAATTACTCGTCTTAAATCTGCAAACAAGATCAAAAACCATTAAGAAAAGAGATGAGGTCATACATGCTGAATGCACTCTACGCAACAACAGTTTTTACACGATTTTATAGAACGTTACGGGAGATGACATGCCTGCTTAAATTTTGGTATTTAGAAAAAAAAATAAAAATGCATTTCTTGCTATTTTTATCCATCTGCTTTTCCATTATTATATACTTTATGCCAAAACAATCCAAGAAGAATAGTTTAAAATGCATTTAACGAGGCGGAAACTTTATCATCCAGAAAATATAAACTAAGCTTCTACTTCTGGCAGAATTTAGAAGATAAAAATACAATCGTCTTAAAATGCTAATAATTGTTAAGAGAGCAACCACTTAAGTTTCTATTAATCAAAGATAATCTGCATATACGACTGAACCACGTCCTTCTCGGAACTATGCTGCTTCCCAATCCCTCATTAAAATAAGAGAATTACTCAATTTAAATCTTCTGAAGAGCACGTATCGATAGATAACTAAGGCTTCTAGAAAAGGTACTCGCAGATTAAAATTGCTCATCACGTGACGAGCATATATTATTTCAAACTTTTATGAAGTTTGATTAATTATGAGTCCATCATGATAAATTTTCGTCCATAATGATGCTTAAAAATTAAATTCAGCAGGGCAATGCGTGATTTAATAACATGGAGTACTATTATGGTATAGCTTTGGCAATGCACCTTAGAATTTCAAGATCTAAAAATAGATTCTAATATATTTGCTGGCATGCGGAACCAGATAGTTAGTAAATATGGATAGAAATTAGTATTGATAATTATGAAATATAATAGGAATGGTAGAACATATGTATAGATAGTAATTATGTAAACAGATGTAATGGCAGTTTTTATAACGTAAGTTTGAAGGATTATATTTTTAAAGTATAGAGAGAACAAAAATAAAAATTCATGTGTGTTATCCTCTGCAGCATTTGACTCGACAATGATGAACGTAGTCTACATAGTATTGTCAAAAAGCTTTAATGTGCAACATATATTGTTATGTAAATAAATACATGTAAAATTTGTTCGAAAATTAACTATGTAATGTATTGAAACGCATCAAAATTTCGATATTTAAAGAGTACTGAACATAAACTTTTCATCAGTTAAATAATTTTAATAGTGTGAATGACTACAAAATAAGTAATTTCCCTTTTATAAATTTAGCCTATATATATATATATATATATATATATATATATATATATATATATATATATATATATATATATATATATATATACAGTGGAATCTCGATCTTATCGTTTTTCAAGGGACCGATTGAAATGAACGATAAATGCGGGAAAACGATAGATGCGGAAACATAACAAAGCAGTATGATCGTTGGACTGGATAAAATGAAGGACACATACGGAAAAACGATGGATCCGAAAACGATCGATCGAGATTCCACTTTATATAATATATATATATATATATATATATATATATATATATATATATATATATATATTCTTTTTCCTTTCTTTAAATCTTAGTCCATTTGTAGATTTTAAGACACTGGATCTTATAGTTTTAACGCATTAAAAAATTTCTTTTCGCATAATATAAACTTTTGTGTACATGTTATGTATATTTAATTTAAACGATATTTTTCGCAATGATTCCTTATACAACAGTTTATAGTTTCATCCATTTTTTTAAAATTTGAAATCCAAAATTTTATTAAACTACAAAAGAATAAATGTTCCTATTACTAGAAACTTATTTTTTGTTTTTAAGTGAAACATACTACTTAGACAATGAAATATAATTTTATATTCTGTAAAATTATTTTGCTAGTAGTACTTTTCGAAACGCGTGGAGAACAATAAAATTATGAAATGGGTTTTTAAAAATTTACTTTTAGAAATTTATTAAATTAAGGTCGCATTAAATGAAAATAATATTTTTTGTTTTTTTTTTCGTTTTGTGTTATACATATTATATTTTTAATGCAAATTAAGTTGCTTATATGGAATTAAAAAAAAAAAAATTTGTTTTTAATAAGTTTTCGGAACGTAACCCCCCATTTTGTACTGGCTCTGGGTCTCATATAACACGGTTTCACACAACACGGCATTTTCTAGGAACCTATCTACCGTGTTATAGGAGGGTTACCTGCATATATATATATAACCCCGGAAAAATCCCGATTTTCTTGAATTTTCTCGCTTTGAAGTTCACTGACATGTGAGTGAATCAAAAGCAAAGTGGTTTAAGTCAAATTTTGCCGAATTCGGCGAAGTCATGTTTTGCAGTCTTAGATATATTCTTCAGGTTATGACAAAAAGAGGTAAAGTCTTAATTCTCCTATAGGGCCGACAGGAAACAGCAATTATAATATAATATGCATATTTAAAATGTTTGTAATGTCTATGTTAAAAAAAAGGGTTTTAATCTTCTTAGGTTTTTTGTGCCTGAAACATCAAGGAGTTAAAGTACACTTTTTACTTATCCTCAATGATACAGTTTCGAAACACAAGTAAATTCCACAAAGTCAGATTACCTCAAATGGTTTCTTTTTTTCTATTTTTTGCTTTTCTTTACACCGCGTTACCCCCCCCCCCCCCAATATGGAAAAAAATTCTTCCTTTCAAGTGAAAAATTATTTCTTTTTGAGTATTGTAACCAATCCTATCGTAACTGTAGAACCGTTATTACTAAGAGATTTTTGTTGAGAAATATCCTTAGATTTTTAGAGAGGATTTTTCCTATGACATATAAAAATCTTTCATTTTGTACGTTTGACAAATGTATTTGATTTTAAGGAATTCATGACAGATTTTTTTTAAAATTTATTTACACTCAATTTTTCTCCAAATGTGCTTTTATATAAAGTTTATCCTTCATTTAAAATTATGTTTAGTTTTTGATATAATTGCTTTGCAAAAAATTTATCTGGATTATAAAAAAGATTTTTATAATCTTTAATAAATAAATAATAAAAATTCATAAAATTGATAATTTTATGAAATTTAATTAAATATAATATGTGGTCGCCATAGAGAGCAAAGAATCTTTTTTTTAGGAAAATTTTTGCTAGAGGGAAAATAACTTCAGCAGTTTTTTCTTAGATGAAATTACCCCTGAAGATATTTTAAATGAAAATAGAAGAAAAAGTAGGTACTGGGCAAATTTTCATGGGATACTTTGCGACGACTTTAACATGTATCTATTTTTAAAGATGATAAATAGCGAAATTTTTCCATTCCGAAATAAATAGACAAAAACTACTGGTATACAGTAGAGTACGCACGAACAGTACATCACAAAAGATGTAGTATCCGACAATATGATCATCATAGAAAAATGCTACACTGGTGTAAGTAATTAAGAGAATTGGCAGACTTGGTCGATTATCTCTAGAACTACTGTACCGATTTTAATGAAATTTGATATGCACATACATTGATACAATACGAAACAAATAACCATTCAATAATTGTAATACACACGTATGATCGTGCGTAACACTCGTTTGAGTCGGAATGTATGAAACAACGGTTGCAGAATAAACAAAAAAATGGGTTAATAGATGGGTTAGAAGGGGGTATGTTCCCCTCTTACAGATATACAGGTCTCGCAGCGTGATTTCATACTTGAAATAAGACAGTTTATCATTTCCTGTGGCAATTGGTCCCACTCGTTCAGCAAACGCTGTTTTCATTCCCTGGATGGCTCTCGGAGGGCGGTTGCGAGTTGCAATCGCCCTCCCCAGAGCGTCCCAGACATGCTCTATAGGGTTAAGATCTGGGTATCTGGCTGGCCAATCCATCCGGCAAATATCCTCACTCTAAAAATTCGTCGACCAGAAGAGCTCTATGTGGCCTCGCGTTATCGTTCATTAAAATGAACTCAGGGCCAACTGCTCCCCTGAAAAGGCGAATATAGGGCTCCAAGACATCATCCCTATACCTCACACCAGTCACAGTGCCTCTTTCAAAGACATGGAGAGGTGTGCGGCCATCCAACATGATGCCTGCCCAGACCATTAAACCTCCTCCGCCATAATGGTCGATTTAGCGGACATTGGAGGGTAGGTAGCGGGTACGTGGTTCTCTCCATATGAACTACGGCGAGAATCGGTGTTTAGGCTGAATCGGGACTCATCAGTGAAGAGAACGGTCGCCCATTGATCCATACTTCAATCTCTATGCTCTCTGCACCATGATAAACGGATTCTCCTGTTCGTAGATGTGAGCGGGACGCAAACAGCAGGTCTTCTTGCAAACAACCCTCTCTCATGAAGTATTTTGGAAAAAGTCATCCTTGATACATGGGTTCCTGTGGCTGCATACAAGTCACGAGAGAGCTGAGAAGCTGTAGCACTCCTGTTACGCCTCGATATAATCAACAAATGGCGATCATCTCTGGCCGTCATGGCTCTTGGACGACCTTGCCCAGGCTTTCTCTCGATGGATCCGGTATCCTGGAACTGTTTCCATAAGTTACACACGACGCTGGGAGTTAAATTGAACTCTCTACAAATTTGGACTTGAGATTGGCCTGCTTCTAGCCTCTCCACAATTCACCACCTCATTCCATCATCTAAACGTTGGTGGTTACTCATTTTTACTGTTACAATTTGAAATTAACCGATTGTTGAAAAATAACACCATCTATTAACCCATTTTTTGTTTATTCTGCAACCGCTGTTTCATACCTTCCGACTCAAACGAGTGTTACGCACGATCAAGAGTGTGTATTACAATTATTGCATGGATATTTGTTTTGTATTGTATCAATGTATGTACATATCAAATTTCTTTAAAATCGGTACCGTAGTTCTAGAGATAATCGACCAAGTCTGCAAATTCTCTTAATTTCTTACACCAGTGTATTATGTTGTTAGCTTTTTTAAAAAAATTGTGTTTCCGAAACTTTTTTTGATCGCGTAGTCCTTAGAACATTTTTCAAAGTTCATAGAACCCTCTACATTTTTTTTTCAATCGACCCTTTCCTCCACTAAATTTAATGTAATATTGTACGAAAGAGATATTGTTTTAGTACTTAAATTTTACTGAATTAAGCAAAAAAATTATTAAAAAATTCTTTATGAAAAAACTAATGGTGATTATAAAAATAAAAATATTTAACAAAATTATAAAACGAAAGTACTTCAGACGCCATACTGTTTCGCGGAACTTCAGGGTTCTGCGGAACACACTTTTGGAAACTCTTCTCTACTGCATTGCTTTTATGCATAACAGTTACAACGTGATCTTACGAGCATAAATATCTGTGTATATAAACCCGGTGAAATATCTATGATGCCCAGTGTAAAAGACTTAAGTCAAAAACAGTGATTTTTAGATACTTGTAAGTATTGATATATATATATATATATATATATATATATCAACTAAAAATAAATAATCCTACAGAGTTAGATAATTACAAGAAGAATGCAGACAAAAAACAAACAGAAATCAAACACTCAGGGTCCGTGCACCAGAGGCGAGATTCTGTAGTAGTGCCGGAACTGAACCAGAAATCGAGGTAACCGACTGGTCTCGTCATCAGGGAGCCTAACCAAATCAGTTATCCCAAGGGGAACTTTTTGAATAGGATGCAGGTATAACCAAAAGACATCCTAAGGCCCCGATATCCCCATTTAAACATTTAGCCAAAAGAAAATGAAAATACACATACAACTTACAGTAAGGGCTCAACGCACCATACATGCAAGCACACATACAATCTTAATGAAAAGCCAACGATGCATACATACCCTAATTACGTAGGTGACAGTTATGGCAAAACAGCAGCCAATTTTACCCTAGTAGTTACGTACCCTAGAATTTTTACATTGATATATATATATATATATATATATATATATATATATATATATATATATTGACTGGTATAAAAGTCTTATATCAATAAATTTTGTATACAATATTACATTACTTGTTTCATAATCAAATTTCAATTCCAATCAAAAGATCTTTGTTTTTTTTAATCAATCCTAAAAAATTTCTAAACATCACTTTTTGACTTAAGCCCTGTATACCAGGCATCATGGAACATAGCAAAGCGATTCTTTGGAGAACAATAAAGAGTTTATAATTTTACACGTGCATTTAAACTCTAAATATTTACATCCATAGCATCTCAGTTTGAAAGGCACTAAACAAACTATAAAATAGATATTACAATTTGTTAATATTTTGCTAAGATTTTTAATGCATTGATATTGATATTACTTTACGGAAAGAACGTAATTCTCTTTAGCTTCTTACCTTGAATTTTCCAATATATAAGTGTGAAACCAGAGCCTTAAAACATCGAAAATCAATCCTCGAATTAGAAACTTGTAGCCATTCACTGCAGTTCATATGCTCTATCCATTATCTCCATGCGGATTTGTACTTAAAACAAACCATAAACTTCATAATATTTAAGAAGTTCATGAACCTCTCTAGTTATAAGATATAAAATCAATTACGTCTGATACACTTCCGAGATCGCAAATGACGGCATTATTTCGGATAGGGTAAAAAAATCGCGGTTAGTTTGGGTCAGTTGCTATAGCAACGATCAACTCTCAAAGCGCCCTCTGTTGGTAGGACAAGGCCACTGTGTCATCAGCGGCGGAACCTCTTCAACCTCATTTCGGATTGACTTTGGCGCGATTTTGGCGATATAAGAGGATTTTCTTCTTAGTGTTATTTATGCTTCTTATTTTGCAATTGAAAACGAGACGTTTAAATCCTTTTAACTCGTAAAGACAAGAATGTTCATTTTTTGATATAAATAATCGTGAACCACTTAAATAATCACGAAATCGTATGGTTTGTTATGTATCATCAAATATTTCAGTTATGAATGTGGCATTTTAATATAAATCACAAAATTTAACTTAGCAAATTTAAGACACATATTGTAAAAAATATGAACTGTTGATTTTATATTGATTTAACGAATGAACTGTTTATTATATAATGATTCAAACGAACTATAACTACTATAAATACTGCTCCTGCAAGGGGGGAAAAATCAAATATTTTACTAGGTGCATATTTTTGGTGGCATTATTATACCCCTATCCTGAAAATATGAAAGCAATATCTGCAGTAGTTTCCTTTATAAGGTGCGCGCAAGCATGAAAATGATCATTACGAGAAAAAGGCTTTTAAATTTCCCACACTGGTAATGTTTCCACTCGAACGACTTTTTTCATGTCATAGATTTTAATGTTCTAGTTGGAATATTTTAACGCGGTCTGTTTTAAATGATTCAGAAATGTTCAAATATCCTAAGAATGCAAAATAAATAAATAAATGAATAAATCGATTTTTTGACGATTCAAAGGTGAGGATTTCCTTTAATAGGCAATAAAGCCCACCCATCTCCACTACATAAATTAAAATAGGATATTGCACGGGGGTGGCTTGCTCAGTATTGCACTTTTTACAAATGGAAAAAGTTTTGATTTCCCGATCAAATGTTAGGCACCTGAATTGAACTCTGTCAAGGCTAGCGATTGTAGTCTGTTCTGCTCTATCAGCATTTAAAGCCTCTACCAGGGCAGACACCCAAGTGGGAGCCATTTTGAAGCTAACAATATGGTTAGATTTTAAACCACAACATAGGCTTTCTGTTTATCAGTTAATTGCTGAAAATATACTACTATTTGTAGCTATTGAAGTCAGTTTTACGTAGTACTGAAGATTATTTGATTTTGTTAGTAATGATAAATACAATTGTAATTCTTTTCGATAATTTGATTGTATGATGGTAGGGTTCCAGGCTTCATTTAAATCCTGATTTCTTTAACCTCCTTCCTTCTCGCCCCCGTCAAAATTACTGTGTGAGGTTTCGCCCTCTATTTCTCTTGTCGTGATATTTCCGGGCTGGAGTGTGTAAAAGTAACGCACCAAAAAGATTAAAACAATCCATTCATTTACCTTGAAAAGATTTTATTTCTTATTTTACATACCAGATGGCAGCATCAGACTATTTATAATGTAATTGGGGATGGGTTTTTTAAAACTAGATGTGGCAGATCAAGAAATAAATGGAATCCTCCTGAAAAAATAGGCACTTTTATCACCGTTTTTTTGACAATTATGCGATCGTTAAGAGGTTAAAAAGAAATGGTGAACTATTGTAATAGATGCATATGAAGAAATCCTGGCTCATCGCAAGTTATTTTCAAACCTGAATTGCAATTATCCAGAAATATTCAGCAAAGAACATCACCTTTTAAATTTAGGAAATGATACACTTTAAAAAGGAAACGCTGCTTTGGGCTTTTAACCTTTCCCTTATGGGATGGGATAGCATGTATCCCAAGAATACGGGCCAAAGAATGAATATATATATATATATATATATATATATATATATATATATACCTTTTAATGGCCGTTCTTACAAAGGGGGTATGAAATTTCCCGTTCTAAAGAGAAAATGGGCCCCATAAGTTAAAGGTTAAGAAAAATGGAATTATAACTAGACGAGTGAAGAATTATGTTAACGATACAAAAGTGAGTTAAGGAAAACAGGTAAACCCCGCTATACAAAAACATCACACCCTGAAACAGGTAGCTCTTTGAACCTGAAACAGCATTTCTCTTTGACAGTACTGTAGTAAAGGAATAAAAACCTTTTTTAAAATAACATACTGGCAAATAAATTCGTCAGGAAGTAGAATAAGAATAAAAATTCAAAGCAAATAAAATACCAGCAAATATTTTACCGAAATTAATGTCTCTGTAGTTATCTCTGAACAGTTCCCCAAGAATATTTATTTTCGAGTGTGGAATAAAAAATATTTCATTCCTTTGATATCTGTGAAGAAAGTTTAAAAAAAAAATGTCGTTGAATTAAAATAAAGTCACAAATGCGCGTGAATATACTTGTAAACTCGGGTTGGTCACGTCGCAAGAGTGGGCATTTGATGGCCCGGAATGTTAATGTTTTTGTCCCATAAATGCACTTTTTCCAGTAGCTTGAAGTGAAAAACTTAAAACAGCGTGGGAGAAATGAATAATATTTCTCATTGTGTGACTTATATCTGCGTGCCTCAGTTGAAATAAAGATGTAGAACAGAGTTTATGCAATAATCCTCATTTTTTATTGTTACTACCTTGCCTGATAAGATTTTAGTGCATATTTTTTGCAGAAAATTTAAGAGCTTGCTAGCTGAATTTCGTATTTATTCTTCATTAAGGCGCCTGTGCGTATACTACTGTGTTGCACTCTGTTGCCATTTTTTAAAAAATAATGATGATTTATTTCTTTTCATTGTTTCAGCTTCTATCCTTTTTTGCATAGAGATAGATACATACGGGCAGATAAAAGGATGAATGAACAGATATATGGATATCTATTAGAATGGTCTATAATGCATCGTCTGACCTATTTTGGTCAGAACTGAGCACTGAACGCTTTCGTGTCTTTGATAGGACCTTGAAGCTCGACGAAAAGACTATAAATGTGGTCTTATTCTAATCACAAAAACTCAAATAATATTAGGAAAAGAAATGTTCTTTGTTTATACATATAAAGTACATATCTTTAAATATGGTCGTATATAAAAATGGAAATTATAAATCTATAAATAATTTTCAAATTAGCAGTTTAGAATTTTATATGATTTACTGGTGATTAAAAATCATAAAGTGCTGCGCGCCTCATAAAATTGAGATCTATGCTTACAGAAAATATTCAGTGGTCAGAATACACTTGAAATATATTTACCTGGAATGTGAAACTAAATAAATCGTAATAAATTTTATTTAAATTAAAAATTGAGCATAAAACTGGAAAACTTAAAAAATTATCACAATTGTTTGCATAATTTTCCCACATAAATAAAAGTATACCAGAATTGCACATTTTTTCAGGTTTTGAAATGTAGAGTACCATGAAATATACATATGAGTGTATTTTTATCAGTTTCCTATTGATAATTTAAAAGTACTGCTGCACACAAACTCAAAATTAGCAGTTAATCATATAAAATTCTAAACAGCCAATTTGAAAATTATTTATAGATTTATAATTTCCATTTCTATATATGACATATTTAAAGATATGTACTTTATATGTACAAAGAAAGAAAATTTCTTTTTCCATTATTATTTGAGTTTTTGTGGTTAGAATTAGACTATATTTATAGTCTGTTCGTCGAGATTCAAGGTCCTGTGCCCCCTTAGTGACTAAATTTTTACCGCATATGTCAACTGTGAACTCATAGTACATTGGTTCATAGCCTGCATGCTCAATTTGTTAAACTTGAGATAATAAATTTTTAAAAGATATAAAACGCTTCTCCTTAAGAAATAAGAGTGTATTCACTGTATATCTGCCTTCAGGAAGCTCTTTAAAACGGAAAGAATCTTTTCCCCGTTCGATACTGAAAAAAAAACGTTCTCCTGGCTCGTTACAGCCATTAAACGAAGCGTATAATTTAACTTTGAGAAATGTAATAGTTTGATTTCTTTTTTCGTTTTCAAGGTAAATTGCTTAGTATCTAAAGTAAGACCTCGTTATTTCGAGGTATGTTCAGTTCTCAGTACTATTTTCGTACTTTTAAAATACGACTAGGATATACGTAAGGGTTTACTGTAGAAAAATTTTCTTCTTTTAGTTCTAATTGCAGGTGAATTTTTTTTTCAAGGAAAGAGATCAATGTTTAACATGTGTGTGGCACCCATGAATGCAATCTAAAGTTGCCAAAAAATGCATTAGCGGGGCAAGCAACGTAGGAATAGATGAGAGGTCTTCCCGTTAGTAAAAATTCTTTCACCTATTAGTGTATTCCTTTTATTTCGAATATCATCCTAAAAATTCAAAAAGATATAAATGTACAAGTGTAAGGTATACATAAGATTCGATTCACAAGAATCGAACATTTGAGTGAATGAATTAAAGAAGCTGGTTGAGATATGCTAATTTCGGCATACGTGTTTGGTATAAATACCATGCAGCTTTATTAATAAAAAAGGTTGTTAAAGTTGATAGATAAGCGAGAGGGAGCTACGAGGTAAGCAGCTCCAGGTGCTATCCTGCGCTTGTGCTTAGGGGGCCCAAAGTTTACGTGGCAGAACTGCTGGTTTGACTCTCTGCTGGTTTGTGAGTATTGCAAAGTGTATTGCAAAGTAGTACGTATGCTTATTGCTGTAAAAGCAAATTCTATAAGTGCAACGAATTCAATAAACATTGTTTCATGAAGTTAAACTGTGTTTGTATCAAATTCATTTAGAGTGCCACTTCAAATTATATACACCCAAGTGCGGGTAGAAGTGAGCTATTCTCTATACAAGTTTAAATATAGAAAAAATCAATTGTAAGGAACTGTGGAGCAAAAACGGCGTAATGTATCATCAGTTCTCCTCTCTCTCACCCATAAGCATGAGAATATCTGGATGAATAAGTAAGAAAAACAAGTGTTGTAAGAGTAATCATGATCTAGAATCTCCTTTCATTAAGATGCACTCATAGTAAAGTCATTACCACAATCCTTTTTACGTAGGATTACGTTCCTCGATAACGGTCCGTTGGAAAGCTAAATTGCAGGCGCTAAACCCGTCTATCCTCGCGAGTTATAATTTTGACAGCGGGCCAAACCCAGTCTGTATCGCTTCGACAAGCAGTAAACAGTTAAACAGAAAAGTATCAAAATGCGTTAAAATTTTGGCATATATATATATATATATATATATATACATAACACATACATACATATACACATACAAAATAGGTAAGCAACGATAAGCAATCCTACGTTAATAACCCACGGTAGTTTCATTAGAAGAGACTACCTGAATTTTTTTTTATAAAAATCAGACATTTGACAAAATATTTAAAAAATTGATTAGAAAGCAATGTTGATTAATCGTTCAAATGTATTAAATAATATGCATAGATCTAACATATTATCAACAATATATACGACAATAAATCTAACATAAAGATCTAAAATATTATAAAAATATACTTAGATCCATACTTCCAGAAAAGAGAGGGAGAAAAAAATTTATTTGTTTTCTTAAAATGTACCTCTCCTACTAGATAGCATGATTATCTTTGCATGACAAGACCCTTGAGCCAGTTATTTGTTATTTACCTTGATTTTAAATGAATATGGCGAGTCTGTCTTGATTTCAGCTGGATGATCGAATGATTAAGGTGCTAGCTTTCGTTATAAGAATTAGTTTAAATTCCGTAGATGGCATGTTTGATTGTAGTCGTTCGCAATCAGATTTCAACTGTATATCCCAATCATTTTTAAACCTCGTTAAACAACAGACGATCTAAAAAAATTGTGTTTGTCTCTCTCCCGGTTTATTTTTGAGGGAATGACTAAGTTTGTTGATGTATACTCCTGCATTGAATCTTATTTTAAACCGAGTGACCCGAACTGAGTTCGCGCCATTATATCATTCAAAAGGCCAATTTGTTGTGACTTTCCTTGATTTGCAATATAATACTCAATTATTTCAAATTAACTGGAAATTTTTGTTTATGTTTCCATAAACTCAAAAGATTATCCACTAAAGTTTACCACGAGGAAACAGTTTTATGAACATATAACCTTACAAGCAGCTTGGATATCCATTTAAAAAAAACGACTTCTTATCGTAATAAGAGGTATTTTAATAGCATTTATTTCCAAGAGGGGTAAAAAATCAATACTGGCATTTCCTGGTGCAAGCAATTTAGGATCAGAATTTTATTATCATACCGTAGAAATAAATTCTTGTTATAAAGGCAAACCACTTTGGCGACAAGTGATTTTTTGGCGTTTTATTTTCTAAGGTAACCCTATTGCAGCAGTGGACAACCATAATAAGCAAACCAGAAGGAATCTAGTATTGCCAGCGGCTTTATTTATATCGGCTGGCAGACCATACTTGTCAGAGCCGTAAAAAGAAGTTTCTCTGAAGTAAACTGGCTTAAGTCTAAGAAATTCCGGCTGTCTCACTATAAAAAGTATTCATTACTAAATGCGTAAATTTGAAATCGTGTGCACATAAAATGCTACAGCTATTTTATTGAGTTCTTAATTCCTGGGGGACATCCCGAAAGCTTAATTTCGCATAGTATATTCATTATTTCAGTTCATGTTTTTCTAATAAATGTGCTGTAAATATTTATTCATTGCAAATATTCTATTCAGTGAATGTTTCAGTTAGCAGGGCTTTTTATTTCAGCAGAGAATTGTTTGGATACGTCTCTAGAACTATGCAGAATTCATTAAAGAACGCATGCATTATAATTATGAATTCGTCTTAACCGCTAGTAATTCTAGTATAGATCTATGGAATGCAACTGTCATGAGACAATAAGGATCATTTAAACAAACTCATAACAAAGCTGTTAAGATACACTTAGTCCATATGGCATTTCACAAGTATGTTAACTTTGAATCAACAGAACATAACATGCACTGTATTCATTAATTAGTCAGGGGCGCAACAAAGGGGATCGGGTACCAGGGTCTTACCAAGGAACTTTAAAATGAGTAGTAAATGGGGAAAAAATTTCATTGCTACGCCTGTCCCACAGAATTGTAAAATTTTTCTTCTAAGAACTGAAACCTACCATAAGGAACTGATTCCGGTTCCGAAAATCTGCAATAATATCTTTAAATAAGTCAAATGGCTCTAACAAATATAAATCAATTTACTCATACTTAAATCTAGGCTTAACTAAATACTTTAAGCATACTCTAAGTAGGATGCTATCATAATTTATCGAGCCTTTCGTAAACTTCTTTTGAACCGAGCTCTCTCTAGATCTCCCAAAATTTCAATTTCAACCGCCGTAAAATGCTTGCCGAGTTACTCTTATTTATACCTATATGAAAAAGTAAATTTTATTTAATCTGAATAGTCCTTATTAATAAATTATCAGAAAGTTAATTCATTATATTACCGATATTCAGTGCACTGTGTTACTGTTAAATAATGCAGGGGCCTGCAGTAAGAGATTCGATATTTAGCTCTATTGAATATTTTCCTCCTTTAATATAACTTACGATATGTTTAGAAAACATCATTACTTGATAGTAATAAAATATTTTCTTACCATCAACATTCTAAGATGACCCTTTCGCATTGCCACCAAGTTTATTCATTCCAATAAACACAGTGCGATATATTTATTGCGATACCATCATATTCAGAGTCCAACGCCTCAGATATCCTGGATCTTAAACGACTTACACCACTTGTCTGAAACGTTATCAACAAATGTTTCATCTCCACTGTTTTCTTGTTTACCTCCTTAAGCTATAAGTCACGTGATGTGTTGTCTTCGCTTCAGCTATGGGTCATTAGGTGACTGGGTATCGGACAGAGAGCGCACATCCTGATCATCATCCTTATAGATGTTCTTTGTTGCTACACTTCACTGTTGACACATAGGTAATGAGAATGATGCCGTTTTATTGCTTTGTCGGGCCGTCAGGTCTTGTACATCGTTCGCTTTAGTTAACATGATTTCATATTAACAGGGTCTGCCTTATTCAATTGCAGAGTTTTCGGTAAGGAACTTCAAAATACTCATATACACGATAAAGATTTAATGTGTTGCATAAAAGACAAAAAAAAGTAGGAAGGTGGTCATATTTCTTTTTTTATTAAATCTACATTTTTAAGAAAACGAAACTAAAAAGTAGCTAGAATTCAAAAATCTTAATTACAGAACAAAAATATTTACAAACAAATTTTTCTAGATTTTTTTTAACAGCCGATTATTTACGATATCATCAAATTTTAATTTCAACATTTCTTCATGCTCTATAGACAGTATTACAAGGCTTTTAAGTCTCTCCTGCGATATTGTTGACCTCGGGTATGTTTTAATCTATTATAATATACTAGCCGCTGCGCGACCAACATGGTCGCTTTTAGTTTTATATTTTCTTTTTCAAAACAACTCAGCTGAAAGTAACATATGTAAGGAATGTTACCATCACCTGTCATCATAAATATACGTTGTGATGGACTAGTGGGAGATCAGCCCAAAAATTTATAATCATTGCTAAATTCATCATAAGGCTGATTCTAAAAAATCGTGATTAAAAAATGTGAATTTCCATTACTTCAGAACAGAGTTAAAGACTCATAAATCCAACACCAATGATTTTAAAAATGACATCCCTCTCTGTATTTACTATTTTTTAAAATTAAGATATCTTCACTTTATCATTACATCAAATAAGAAATTGTTGGGGAAAATTTTTTTTCACCTAAAAAATTGTGCAAAAATTCAGCAAGTACATAGTGTGGATTACATCACTCTCTGTACGTATTATTGTTCACAATTCAGATATCTCCACTTAATCATAACAAATAATAAATTGTTGGGAAAATTTCATCACTTATAAAATGGAGTAAAAATTCAGCAAGTGCTAAAATATAGTGTGGATTACATCACTCTCTGTATGTACTATTGTATGTACTATTGTTCGCTATTTAGCTATCTCCACTTAATCATATCAAATGAATAAATTAAAATTATTCACGAGTAAAATACAGCAATTAAGTTGTACCGAATTACGTGCTATCGTCGAGCCACTACAAACACACGGACGGCCGCTAATGTTTACATCAGGTAGTTGCAGCCGTTGCCATTCGGAGTGTAGAAATGTCGTCGATTTTTGTGCCGCATACCTACGCGTTTTATATATATAGATAATAGCTTCTCCTCCACACAACCCCACAGTTACAGAAATTGATATAAATAACCTTAAATATATTTAGAAAGCTAGTAACTATGTCATTTCTAGCAAGGAATTGTAGATTTTTAAAAATAAATTCTCCTAGCGGAGCCCGATTAGATCCAATAGGTCCGATCAGCTTAAGACCGACCTGGATTTTAAAATGCTTCCTCTACTAAGATAAACGTCCTAATGATCCAACGACCATTCACGGGACTATGCAAGGTCTAATTTCAAATCTAATGTTTATCTGCAATGTCAACAATAATACGATCTATTTAACGTGAGAAATTATTTCTAAAATTGAAAAAAAAATTTAAATTGGGATTTGTGAATTTTCGATATGTAGAAACAGAAATTGGTGGTTAGATGTACAAACATATATAAATTGAATCCTATAGCGGAATTCAGTAATTTACGAATCATGTTGTTACTGGTCATGGCATCTCAGGCAATGCTTACTTGCATGTGTTGCATAACTTTTCAATGGTCTTCAAAGCCGAGCTTAAATTGTTCTGGAAGCAATAGTGTTTTTCATCCTAACATGTTTAAGTAGATTTATAAAATTGAGTTTTTGGAGGATGTATGATATTTAGATATATAGAAATCTGATTTTTACAAATATAAAAATGTAATGTTTTATGAAATCAGCGCTTAGGTTCAATGATGTATCACTTATTTCTACGATTTTTTTTTTTAAACGGAGCAAAGCCCCTGAAAGGCTTGTAGTTATGTCGGGCCTTTCTGAGGTATTCGACTTTAAAAATTTTGCCTAAATACTTGAATAAGTCAAACTTACGCGTTGGAGATGAAATCTTATACGCAGAGAAAAAACAATCAAGATTGTTAGTTGTGTTTCTTTTATGTTTTTGATTTTCTTCTTTCACTAGAAATAACACCTTACCATAAAAATATTTATATTGAAAAATTCCCTTATATAAGTATTCCTTTTGTATAATTGTAGAAAAATGCAATTTTTGGTCGCTATTACTAGTAACCCATACATCGGTGGAAAATTATTTTTCATACCAGTGAAACGACTCACTTCTCTCTTACGCCACGATCGTTCATATATTTCTCTGTTTAAGAGCGAACTATTGCAGGAGTAAGAATCAAAAATACTACATTCAGCATTCCAGACTGCATTCCAGAATACCCACTTACCGTTAAATTACCAATGCCTAACCTCTAACCATTGAGCAGTCTCTAAACTTCGGGAATCATACTTATAAGGAACCATTCTTACAAAGTTCAATTTCCAGTTATGCTTACATAATAAAGCTCTAGTACGGTTGTGATATAATACTGTTCTGCTAATCTTAACGATCAGTTCAAATTTGTTATCCACTTAAACACTAACACTTACAGGTTGCAATTCCCCAACGTTTATCAAAAAGGAAAGTTTTATTTAAATCTTATGAGGAAAATCAAAAGTTCATATAAGCCTTGCAACTTACATTTAGCGACGCAGTATTACGTTAACAGTGATTTTACTGAACTCTGCCGTTACAAAGTTCAATTTCCAGTTATGTTTACATAATAAAGCTGATCGTTAAGATTAGCAGAACAGTATTAGTACGGTTGTGATATAATACTGTTCTGCTAATCTTAACGATCAGTTCAAATCTGTTATCCACTTAAACACTAACACTTACAGGTTGTAATTCCCCAACGTTTATCAAAATGGAAAGCTTAATTTAAATCTTATGAGGAAAATCAAAAGTTCATATAAGACTTGCAACTTAGATTTAGCGACGCAGTATTACGTTAACAGTGATTTTACTGAACTCAGCCTTTACAAAGTTCAATTTCCAGTTATGTTTACATAATAAAGCTCTAGTACGGTTGTGATATAATACTGTTCTGCTAATCTTAACGATCAGTTCAAATTTGTTATCCACTTAAACACTAACACTTACAGGTTGCAATTCCCCAACGTTTATCAAAAAGGAAAGTTTAATTTAAATCTTATGAGGAAAATCAAAAGTTCATATAAGACTTGCAACTTAGATTTAGCGACGCAGTATTACGTTAACAGTGATTTTACTGAACTCAGCCTTTACAAAGTTCAATTTCCAGTTATGTTTACATAATAAAGCTCTAGTACGGTTGTGATATAATACTGTTCTGCTAATCTTAACGATCAGTTCAAATTTGTTATCCACTTAAACACTAACACTTACAGGTTGCAATTCCCCAACGTTTATCAAAAAGGAAAGTTTAATTTAAATCTTATGAGGAAAATCAAAAGTTCATATAAGACTTGCAACTTAGATTTAGCGACGCAGTATTACGTTAACAGTGATTTTACTGAACTCTGCCGTTACAAAGTTCAATTTCCAGTTATGCTTACATAATAAAGCTCTAGTATGGTTGTGATATACAGAGTGGTCATAATAAAACTTTGCCTATATATATGGACCTCTAGCGGCTGTTCCGTTCAACCGATCGAGATGAGATTTCAGATATAGTTATTCAGAGGCATGAGGTCAGGATTCTGCGAACGGAAAAGTGTCGCCCACGATTACGGTTATGGGTACAGAAACTCGAAATTTTTGAATGGAAACGCCACTTTTTCCCGTCGCAAAATGCTCAGCGCATGCGAAAACCCTTAAGAGCGTTGGAACGGTATGAGTATCACAAAAAAAACAGACGCGTTATGCCCGCACTAAAAACAGCTCTGCGAACGGCCAACAAAAACACGATCGGTGCGCACGGAGGAAATTTGCCTATGACAGAGGAAAGGCACCTATCATAAATAAGGCCTCTCTCATTGTACAGTTCCTTTTGCCTGTCAGCAAAAGTCGCCAGAATGTTTTATGTATGTTTATGTAAGGGGCGATGCAGTGCTCTCTCGACAGGCGGAGGGAGAGTTTAATCCCGCTTCTGTCTGTGGTCTGTGTAATAGCGCATACAGATTGGTACAGAGTTATCTGCATCTGCCAGTGATTTATGTTCTCTGTACTCTGTATATGCGTGGATCTCCTCCTCTGGCGGTCCGGATACATAGCATCAAAGAAGAACCCGGGGTCCCGGGGGGTCAAATGGTGACAGTGGGGGCGGGGGACACTAGATCAAGAAACACGAGGGACTTTGGTGTCTTGAATGGGGGGGTTCTAAATGGGGGAATATCTGGAAGACACGTATTCATTGGAATGGGGGTGGTTCTAAATACCGTGTCTAATGTTACCGTGACTAATGTGATGACAGGAGTCGGGGATCTGCAGGCAGAGAACTCTGTACCAATGTATATGCACCATAACATGTATTGGTGCATATACATTGGTGCAGAGTTCTCTGCCTGTGCCTTGGGGAATCCAGTGATTTATGTTCATTCTGTACTCTGTACTATGCGTGGTTCGCCTCCTCTGGCGGTCCATCAAAGAAAGGGCGGGGGGTCAGCGGGTCAAATGGTGTCGAGCGGGGTCGGGGGAGACACCAGATCAAAGAAACCTTGGGGGCGGGAATGTGCGTGCTTAACGCGTCCGTTTTTTGTGCTACACGTGTCGTTCCAACGCTCTCTAGGGTTTTCGCATGCTCTGAGCAATTTTGCGATGGGAAAAAGTGGGTATTGCCATTCGAAAATTTCAAGTTTCTGTACCTATAACCGTAACCGTAAGTGCCACTTGGTTGCGGTTCACAGAATCCCGAGCTCATGCCTCTGAATAACTACATCTGAAATCTCATCTCAATCGGTTGAACGGAACAGACACTAGAGGTCCATATATCGGCAAAGTTTTTTTATGACCATCCTGTAGTACTGTTCTGCTGATCTTAACGGAACAGAGTATTATCTTAACAGTGATTTTATTGAACTCTGCCGTTCTACAATCAATCACTTTTACAATGGTTAAAAAAACTTTCATCACTTTGACATTACGTGGTTATAATCATTCTGCAAAAATAATTTGTAATCAATGAAAATACTTAGCACTTGTTATCATGTGCTGTTCAGTGAATTTTTTTTTATGTTTTCTTAACGCTAACAACATGACTGCAAATATTTTCATCATCATCATAAATGTGTCCATTTTAGAATAAGAAAGGTAATGCATGAAACAAAAATTAGTTACTTTTTTTTTGCAAAATTTATGTTTCATATATTTAAAAACACACTTAATTTACGGTTTCTAGTAATGACAAAATTAAATGTAATTTAATATTTGATAGTGTATAATCATAATATAATATAAAATTAATCAGAAATATTTCGAAAGTTATCAATAACATATTAATATCTGTTTTTCTTATTTTTTATTAAACAGCATAGCATATTCTGCCGAAAAGGGATTTATAGAGCTAGTGCAAAAGACAAATATCATTTCTAAATATTACCTGCATTATTTGCTAATAATTTTCAGGGAAAATGTATTAATATATTGATTTGATAATTTCTGAATATTTTTAGAGGATAGATCTTTTTAAACGACTCTAAACACTTAATTACTTTTTACGTCATAGAAATTTATTCATTGTAAAAATCCGTTGTCCGATATAAAAAATTACAGAAGGCATTCAACTGTAAATAAAAAGCCCAAACTAAAAAAAAAAGAAAAGAGAGAAATTTGCTAATTAGGGTGGAATAGAACACAGTCTCCTTTCAGTAACAGATTTAGAATCGCTAATGCAAACTTATTTTCTAAAAGTGTTGCCTTGAGAGGGGAATTAACGGTTTTAATGCATTAGTCAATCTTGGTACAGACTTCTAAGTGGAGGGTGCATATTTGCATTTGAGCTGGTATTAGTTTATTATGCAAAGAAAAAGCTCCCCAGAGAAGTGATCAAGATAATCGAAAACTTTTTTTTTTTAGAAATTTTCAGAGAAAGCTTATATGTTTTAACAGCAGCCAGTGTTTTGGTTTTTTTTTTTTCCTATTCTTGCTCTCGTATTGATCTAAACTTTAGGCTTTTAGTCCATTACTTAAATTGAAGCCTTAAACGTTTTCCCTCTTTAGAAAAGTATAAAATGGACTTAAAATGCTTCTGGTGTTTCCAAACGATTTACTGGCTATCACGCGGCTCAGAGGCTCGCATAAAGTCAAATATATCTTTCTTTCTTTTGTTAGGACTAGAACATTTTCTTTAGAACAGAAATACTTAGGCTAGAAGTTGAGAGGAAACGCTATATCGCTTTTAAAAGCTAGTAAAGTTTATGTCCTGAAATCGATCTGCGTAAAGCGCTGAACAAATGACAAGTGCTAGATATTAAGATTCTGTTCGCTAAGCCTTACTATGGTAGTGAACTGGCTGATTTTGGGTTTTATACTTGATTTTGTGAGAGAAACCGCCTTTTAATAAGCTGACATCGATTTTAGAATATGCTGAAAGATTTACTATGAAAAAATTTTCTGTTAAAATTTGTTATTTCAAAAAAAGTCTCGATCAAACATCGGTATAAGGTCATTTTGATATAAAGTAGGCAGTAGATAAATTTCTGTCATAGAATAATTCTATTTCTCTTTTGCCGAAATTCAGAACATTTAACAAGGTTATAAGGTTATAAGTTTATAAGTTTATCCCATTTATAAGGTATGTATTTTAAAGCTTAAGTTTTAGTAAGACAATGTTACGCTCAACCACCTACGATGTCAGTTTCAATGAACACATATCAGATCGTTTTCAAATAAAAGAATTTTGCTAATTTCTAGGGCATGTCTTTTTCGGCTAATTTTTAAATTTTCAAATGCTTGTTGTAAATTGTAACTACTCTTTGTATACTAGTCAAAATGTACCTGCGATTTTGTTATCTTGTTTATTTCAGTTCTAAGTATAAGTTTGATTTTTTCAATTTAGTCCAATTAAATTTTTAAAATTTCACTGTATATAAAATATAATTTTTTCCTTTTTCACAATTTCTTTTCATACTATTAAAGGGAGTATTGATGTAAATAAGTGAATGTCACAAATCCGAATGTCACTAATTATTCAGTATATATATATATATATATATATATATATATATATATATATATATATATATATATATATATATATATATCTATACTTATATATAAAGAGAGAGAGCGATTTTGTACGTGGAGGGTAATCTCCGGAACCACTGCACCTATTTGAAAAATTCTTTCACTGTTTGAAAGGTACATTATTCCAGATGGACATAGGCTATATATTATTCATATCTGATCAGTAGAAATAAAGTTAGGGGGGATACTCTAGATTTGTGTGCACGGCCGCCATCTTGGATTTTTCCGCCAGGGTTTGGCGCATTTCGCATGGCGATAATTATTGCGTTCTGGTAAAAATAACCCATTGTCAAATTTTCTAATTTTAAGATCAAACAGTTATTTCTGATGTGATCTTTTAATTACAGTATAATAATTTTAGGTCAGATCTTGGCCTTGACCTGGAAATCTGAGTCAAATTGACTATACTCAAAAGAGTAAATTATTTTTAAAACTAAGAGTCTTTCTGTTGAAAATTTTTGAATCCATTATCAGTTTTTCGTTAACTTATTAAATTTAAGTTGCTTTTAATTTTGTTTATCGATTGTCAATTAGTATACTATAATGATACCCCATTTCATTTCTTTGAAGTAAAAATTATCTGCCATCATTTTTTCGTAAAATGTAAAATACAGTATACATTTTAAATACAATATATTTAAAATATTTTATAATTCCAAGTTGTAGTGGATTACAAATAAATTTAAATAACTGAAGTTCAACTTCTCTCTCCCCAGGAACCTAAGTTAAAAAGTTAGTTAAGGTTAAGTTATTGGTTTAGGAAAAGTTTTTTTTTCTTATTTCCAACACAGCAGGATAAATGGTCAAATAACCCTTGTCCCGATTTTATTGTATGCACCAAATATTTGGTTAAGGTCAAATCTGAAGTAAAATTTCATTACCACAATGCCCTAACCAAAAAAAAAAAAAAAAAAAAAAAATGAGAGAGAGGATCTGGTTACTCACCATAAATTTATGGGTTCATAATTATTTTACATTTTTCAAAGCTATATTTTAGATAATTTTTAAATTGCAAGTTATTTAGGTGGTACGAAAATGCTGTATTTTTTTCTAATTAACAATATATTGGCATAATATTTCGGTGATTCATTGCTATTAGTCAAAGAGTTAGGGCACACTAAATAGATGGCATTGAAATTTTATCTGTAAGTAAAATTCATTTGACCAAATTTTTCATATCTATACTTATATATAAAGAGAGATCGATTTTGTACGTGGAAGGTAATCTCCAGAACCACTGCACCTATTTGAAAAATTCTCTCACTGTTTGAAAGGTACATTATTCCAGATGGACATAGGCTATATATTATGTATATCTGATCAGTAGAAATAAAGTTAGGGGCTTAATCCTAACAATCTCCATTGTTACCGCTACTGTCCTCTACCGCTTTTTGTGCCGAAGTCTTCTACGATCCTTAGCGTGGTGCTAACTATATCTATATCTATACTTATATATAAAGAGAGCGATTTTGTACGTGGAGGGTAATCTTCAGAACCACTGTACCTATTTGAAAAATTCTTTCACTGTTTGAAAGGTACATTATTCCAGATGGACATAGGCTATATATTATGTATATCTGATCAGTAGAAATAAAGTTAGTGGCTTAATCCTAACAATCTCAATTGTTACCGCTACTGTCCTCTACCGCTTTTTGTGCCGAAGTCTTCAACGATCCTTAGCGTGGTGCTATCGGGGTGGGCTTCTGTTCTTACTGTAGTGGTTCGAATCTAGACGTTCTCCGGCACGCCTTTTTCTTTTAAAAAATGAACTGTAATTATTTTCTAATGTAATATTAATTTGAATATTATTTTAGGAATATTATTTGAAAAAAAATTTTAATATTATTTAAAAAAACATTCTTTACTTAAAATCCTTTTTTTTATTTTTGTATTTTTATTTAATCTCTTAACCTCTTTCTATTATCTATCTATCTATACTTATATATAAATACTTACATATAACATATTATATATCTATCTATACTTATATATAACGTAATATTAATTTAAGGTATTATTAAGGTTATTATTAAGGTAAAAAAAGATTTACAATTTATTGGCTATCAACTGGAAATTTATTGGTATAATATTTTGTTCAACCCGGACAAAGTCGGGACGGGCCGCTAGTATATATATATATATACATACATACACACACAGTCGAACCTACTATATTGCAAAAAGTTGGTTTCGTTTATAGCGCTACGGTCAACTTTTTGCTACACGAGGGATAATTAGACCGGGACCTACAGTTTAAAGCCGAATCCGAACGGCTACAAACATCCATTCCAACAGTGGGACTCGAATCCACAAGATCTGAACCGAATGCCAGCGGCCATTCGGCCATCCCCTGGCCGCTAAAAGTTGGAAATCTCTGAAAATGCAAATATAAGCTAACTGTTGTGTGTAAATAAACATCCGCTGGACGTATTAGGTATAATATATATAAATGCGATCAAGGAGCAAACCTTCACTGGAATCGGCTATAGCGGGATACCAAAATTACTAATATCCAAAGAGGTATAATCACAGAATAGTACTGAAGCAAATAGTATTTACTGGTTGGTCTTCAGTCCCATAGTTATCTGCGGTATATATAGTTAGACTCACAGCACGATGGGTGAAACAACCCAGGAGGCCGAATAAATAGGATCACCGAAGCAAGAGATAATTAGTTAGGCCTCTAAAGAAGAATTGTTCTTCCATTTGATCAGCGTTGGTCTCAGAGATGCCCAAAGCCGCAGGAACTGATATCAGTACTCCTACAATACGCTGGGAACAGTATAGCAGAGAGGTGGGGAACGCGCGGCCTTGAGGCCGTATGCGGCCTCCGTGATCTTCTCTTGAGGCCTTCATAAAAGCTAGCACTTGTATTGATTAATATTTAGTTATATAGATTACAACAATTTCCAAATCAATAGAATTAAATAAAGAACGGCATGAATATATGTACAGTGTCGGCCAAAATAAAGTTGACATTTTGAAATTGTTGTCTATTGTGTATTTATCCAAATGAGCTTCACTACACTTTATATGAAATTTAATGCTCAGAGTTTCTTAGCAATACTACCAGATATGTTATATGATCTCTACACAAAAATTATTTTCTTACTATTATTGTTGTGACTGACTCCATTTACGTTATAACGCATTATTTTTTCTGCAAAAAAAATAATAATTAATGATTAATGTTATGGCAAGTTTTTATCCTTATGTGAATACAAAAATATTTTATACTAGCTGAAGTACCCGGCATTGCCCGGGATTTTAACAATATTTGTTAACCAAAATCAATTTTAAAATTAACACAGTATAAATGACATAGAAAAAGTATATGTGAAATGTTATACACATCTCAGAATTCAGGAATTTCATCCTTTCATCATTGTAGCACTAAAATCTGAAAAGTAAAAATGTCAAATTGTCTAATGTTTGCTAACCAAAATTAATTTAAAACTAAACACGTTATAAATAACATAGAAAAAACATGTGAAATCTTATACACATGAATAAAATGAAAACCCAATAAAAAAATATATAAAATTATAATAAACTCCTCAGAATTCAGCTAGATTTAGCCTTTTATCATTTGGGCAAAAATAGAAGCTGAAATTACAGGTTTAGCAGAAATTTCCAATAGAACCATGATATGACTCTAGCGTTGCCTCTTAAAAAATGAAGTCTTTGATTGAGGGCTGCAAACCATTCAACTCCTCTCCCCATTAAACTCCTATAAACATCCTCTACATATTAAATTCTTTTTCACTCCATAATAAACTCCTCAGAATTTTGGTAGATTCAGCCTTTCATCATAGTACCACTAAAACCTGAAACATCCTCTCCAGAAGTATAAATTTATTTATTACAATAATTAAACTCACGCAAATGTATGAATTACATAAGTTTTTTAACCAACATTTGAATAATTCGTAAATGAGAAAGCATAGGAAAATAAAGCTATTATTAAGATAATAATAAAAAAAGCATATGAAAATAATGCTCGCGTATGACATTAACGTTATGATAAAAAGATAGTAATAATAACATAAACCGCGTGCATAAAATATTTAGCTTTTCAAGCGAAATAAATTAATTTCTAGAAAAAAACTACTTTTAATCGAGAAATTAAATACAAAATTTTGATTTTACCAACTTTCTACCCTACAATCTACACCCTACTTCTTTGAAGTTGGGTGTTGAAACGTCCTCTTTGAAAAATTTACACCCTACTTCTTTTAACTAGGGTGTAAATATAAAGTTTTAACAGCGAATTGAATGCCAGTTAAAAATTATTGTTGTTTAAAATCATATGAAAATTACGCTATTATAAAGATAAAAAAAAGCATAGGAAAATAATGCGTGCGCATGAAGTTAACGTTACAATATAAAGATAGTAATAATAATATATATATATAAAACAGTTCCGTAACTGACTGACTGACTGACTGATTGACTGACTGACATACAACGTACAGACCAAACCGCGGGAAATAAAAGGGCTGAAATTTTGCATTGCGATTCTTCTTATAGTGTAGGGGTGCACTAAGAAAGATTTTTGAAAAATTCTTCTTAGATTTTTTTAAAATTAAATTTTTGAGTTGGTTTAGTAACTTTTTTTAAGTCTGCATTTAAAATAATAATAATTTGAGGGTTATAAGATTTATATCACGAAAAAGATCATAAAAATTGCTTTAATATGAAATCTTTTTCGAATCTTTACCTCCATTTTATGATTTTTGGTGAATTTTTAAAGATTAATTTTTAGAATTTAACCTTTTACATGCCACACTATGATCAAGGAATAAAGTACCATATTTTGCTGCGTAACTTTGGTCGATAACTTCCAGGAAGTCGGTCCAACAGGTGTACTCCACTCATCCCTTTATTATATAATTTTATAATGTAAGGTTAAGGAAAATCCACTTTTATTTTAGCTCGGTATACATATCTTTTTGCTCTTCCTAATGGTTCGTGAGTGATAAAATTTGATGTAATAGTTACAACAAAACTATCGTTCCAATGGCACATATAAACTTCTCCATCGCATCGGTAATCAAACTCTCCACGTTGAAATTTCGATATTTCTTTTGCTGTTTTAAGAGAACATTGTCCCGTTCTGGAATCTCGTACTGTGCCGATTGCCTTAAAGCCTTTGTTAGATAAATCTGTCAGCCGACTGTACGATGTAAAAAAAGTTATCGAAAAATTCTTTGCGTTTCTCTGGACTGTCAATAAAAGATAATAGTTCGGAGACTACTTTTGATCCAAGTGGCAAATTTTCATTTTTCGAACTTTTTCCACCGTAGATAGACATAGCATAAGGATAACCATTTGCTGAGCAGATCATCCAAACTTTGAAACGAAAACGAATTGGCTTTCCACGTATGAACACCTTAGCCGAACGATGTCCGTAACACGGAACCATGGATTCATCGATACTCATATTTTCATGAAAAAATCCAAATTGACGAAAATTTTTTCCAACATCTTTATAAAAGGGAGAAATTTTTCCTAATTTATCGCCTGGTTCCAATTTACTATTATCAACAATGTGGAAATACTTTTTTAACATACGAAATTTATTTCTGGGCATTGTATTGTTAACAATTAGGATATGCAAATCTTCCTGAGAGCTCCAATATGTATTTTCATCAGGTACTGAGTGGTAGCCACTAAACAACAGTAATCCAAGAAACTGCCGAATGTCATTTGCGTCGACGTCTAAAGAGTCTCCTTTTTGTAGGGCATACAGCTTTGTAAGTTCGGCTGAATTTTCTAAGTAATCAGACGGCAGAATCACTGATCACGTGTGATATCACTGCTTTTGTATATCGTTACATGCCAATGTTCCTTTTTTGGAACATTGCATTTTTACGCAGTCTTGAGGAAATATTTCATGTTATTATTTTAATTTATTTTATTAACTCGTTAAACTTGTCCTTTGCAAGTACGATGAGAAAATTTTTGGGTGGATTTGAATTTTTAGGAATTTTATAGAATTTTTTTTCTTACGTACTGTAAAAATTGTGAAAAAAGCTGATTTTTAGAAATTTTTCTACGCTAAAATATTCATATTTGAAAAAAAAAAGTCAAAAAATCAATCATGCCTTCTATAATATACGGTAATTTTTTTAAACTGACAGATATCACAGTTTATTTTTAGAAAAATATTAAACATGGTGTTCATTATTTTGTGAAACATGACATAATTTATCTAATGAATCTACAATACACTTAAGAAAACTGCCTTTTATGTTCATCTCTTAATATTTAAAAATTCACCAAAAATCAGGAAATGGAGGTAAAGATTCGAATAAGATTTCAGTTTAAAGAATTTTTATGATGTGTTGGTTTATGGAATACTAAAAGTTTAAAATAGTGGCGCCATCTATTGGACGTCTGTGAATCGAGAATAGCATCCTTCAAAAATTGTTGATTATCCTAATTGTTAGCAATACAATGCCCAGAAATAAATTATTGATGAATGTTTGTTAGCCAAAATCAATTTTAAAACTAAACACAGTATAAATAACAGATAGAAGCTTAGTCTTTAACTCTTCAATAGTCACAAAGACATAAGCGAGGGGGATTGCAGTAGCGATTAAAAAAGATCTCGTGACACTTAGCGTGGTTGATTCGAATTTTCCATCGGGTGTGAGAGTGTCAATATGCCGTTGGATCCGATTTATTTTAGAGTATAAAATCTGACTTGAAAGATTATTATTTTCATTTATTATTCTCGTTTAATATATGACTTGAAACTTTTTGATTTTATTTATTTTTATCTTTTCACGCGCTGTTTGCCAGCTAACCCTAACGTGGACGCCAAATTCAGAGGGGTGATTCCACAAAAAGTAACAGCTTACATTTAGTTTCAAAAATTGTTGGTTTTTTATTAATTAAAAATCAACGGTAATTAATTTCAATTTTTGAAGTTCTTCAGACCCTCGGCTGTTTTTAAAGACGCCTGTATGTAAAATTTCACGATCGTTGCTCCTAAACTGTGGATTTCTATACAATTACAGAGAGACAAACATTCATTTTTATATATTAGATTGTAACTTTTTATGTCAAATAATAAATAAATAAGGACTTAATTTTTTTTGTTATTTTTCTATATAATGCACCAAATTGTTAAAACTATATTTAACTATAGTAATTTCATAAAAGTCGCATTTATAGGTTTATCAACTTATGCGGCCTCCTTTATTACTACCTAATTTACATGTGGCCTCTAATGGTAAAAAGGTTCCCCACCTCTGGTATAGCACAACAATATAAATCCAATGGTAGATCACCTGTGCGCAAGCTCCACATTACTTGACCAAATGCAAGAGAGAGACTGAGGTGGTATTTGTAAATTGTTCAAGGACAGAAGAGAGGGAAAAGTTTATGTCGAATGATGAATCCCGCTTCAAAATTTATCATTGGAATGGACGTATTTAGGTATGGTATTTGCCCAGAATGCGTTTTCTTTCCGACTGCATTGTATCAGCTGTTTAATGCGGAGTGGGCTCCATGATAGGTTAGGCATGTGTTTCTGAAAAGGGATTGTTTTGCCTTCAGCCATGAGCTTTCAGAGCTACATATACATTTTAGATGAATATGCCCGTCCTTGTAATAGGGCAATACTTCGAAACAGACTCGTGTTTTTTTAACGTAGGATTACGTTTCTCCGTAATGGTCCGGGGTAAGGCAAAATTCCAGACGTTAAAACCGACGTCGCGAGTTATAAAAGGATTTTTTTTTTGTTTTGTTATTTTTTCTCCCTTCATATTTAACCAAAATCGATAAATGAGGTACCAAGTTAAAGATTAAGATCTATGCTTAGTGCGAATTGTTAATTTCGAATTAGTTTGTCCAACTATCCGAGTACACTGGGAAACTCATTTATTGATGTGACATTTACACGGCACATTACCCCCGATTTTTCGACATATGTAACTTATTTTTCTTACCAAGAACCTATTCTGCATAGGGTTATCACTCATCCTTCTCTTCGTATATGGGAATTTTATTGAAAAAAAGAGTTAAGCTGTTGTATCTAAAACTTTTGTTACTAATTATTTATAACAAAGATTGTTAATTATTTTAACTTATTTCTTATTATTAAAACTGGATGAGTAATTAATTTCTCTTAGTTACACATTTAATTTCATTTAATCGTATAATGGTGAGCATTGCGTTGTGTATTATTCTCCAAACTAAAACAATAACCTAGATTCTATGGCTAACAGAAATTCACAAATGAACAACACTATCAAAAACATGACAGACACAATTATTTCTGAGGGAACAAACAAAAAAAAATTTATTCAATTCTTTTAGCACAAGTTAATAATTATCTTTACACTTCACTTTAAACAATAGATATTAGTAGAAATTTACTTTCCTTAAACTTCAAAATAAAATCACCATACTAATACATAATAAAGACTCATTCAACTTGTAATTATAATAGCATTAAATATTATCCTTCATATTAAAATTAATAAGAGATCACTTGAACATCTTCATTATAAATTCATCTTACAAATACTATTTAATAACAACCTCATACTACTTGTAATTTTAATAACATTAGATAATATCCCACGTAATAAAATTAATAAGTATCACCTTGAACATCACTAAGAGAAAAAAAAATGGCCAAAATAAAATAAAAGTGATTGACTGACAAAAAAACTTTAAAAAAGAAATTAAATTATGCCATGGCTAAAAATATAAAAAACTTATCAGAAAGGGAATTTATGAGGACTCGTGTCTTCTTCTATAATAAAGCTATCTTCAGGTATCGGGAGAGAAACCATTTTAGCTTCGGAGCGCTTCTTCATGATCTTTCAGATTGTAATCGTAGCAGGCCTCTATAGCGTGGTCAGTCAGCGAGTCCCTAAGCGAGTCGGCGAGAGAGTCCGTAAGCGAGTCAGCCAGAAAGTCCTTATTTTTTGTGTCCATCCATTTTATATATTTTTTAATCCATTCTAAGGGGCCCCCTTCGATTTCACCATCTCTGCTCTTATTGGCCGAACGCATCTCCAGGGCTCATAACTCCCCTCACATACGGGACCTAGTCCGCCCCAGGGGTCCGCTTATTAGTATATTTCTCTCCAAAAAGTGAGCAAAATGTGTCTCTTTTCTTGAATGAAACTGAATAGACTCTTAGCGCCATTTTGTTTAAACTTTTCGTGAAGCACTTCTGTGTTTTAATCCAGTACGCGATAATTTAAAATATATATATAAAAAAAGAAAAAAATAAGCGTATAAAAACTTAAAAATTATAAGGGGGGAAAATAAATAAAAAGACTAAACAAAGCTGAATTAAAAAAAATTTCCTTGAGTCAGTCAATGAACATGAAAAAGAATTAAAATAAATTGAAAATTGTCAGTCAATAAAACACTAAAACAAATTAAATAACTATGTTACATTTATCGTACATAAAACATGATTTATAATTTGCTCAACTTTCATGAATGCCACCACAATTAATTCGCGCGAAAATTAATCTAATGATACTCATCAAACTTAAACAATAGGTGGAGAAAAATATTATAAACTTATTTCATTCTCTGTATATTTAATTTATAATATTTAATTTATATAGCGATACACAACATAAGCAACAATAAGTAATGCTACGTCAATAACCCTCGATAGTTTCGTTAGAAGAGACTACCTGAATTATTTTTTCAGCATAATTTGGCTTCATGTGATACTTCAGCTCTTAGAGGCCTTTTTTGACGGACAAAATATTCAAAAATCAGATTAGCCAACTGAGACGCTCGATCTCAATCCTATCGTATCGTTCTGGACGAAATGCCAAACTTGTCTCTGACCGACAACTTCCACTAAGTGCTCTGTGGCAAAGAATTTAATTTAAGAATGGAGATAAATCCCTGCGGGAACTTTACAAAAATTGGTAGACAGCATGTCCAGAAGAGTCAAGGCAGTTACTGCAGCAAGAGGTGATCCAGCAATGTATTGGAAGTATAAAAATAAATACAGTCTTTCATTTTCGACTTATGTGTTCGATTTCCTAGGGGAATATAGTGTGTGTGTGTATGTATTTCTCTCTCTGTCTCTCTCTTTCTCTCTCTCTCTCTCTCTCTCTCTATATATATATATATATATATATATATATATATATATATATATATATATATATATATATATATATATATATAGTATATATATATATGTGTGTGTGTGTGTGTGTGGTAGGTATGTGCTAAGATATTAAAAGTCTCATGTAATGCCTTAAATATTTCAGAAATATATGCATAAAATCATTCATAAATATAAGTAATTGAAGAAATGTGTTTCGAAGATATTTCATTTAAAAGTGCTAGATTTTGTTTGATTCAAAGGATATCAGAAATAATCATACTGGAAATTTTCCAAAGAATGCCACATCAGCAAAATACAATTGGATATTTTTGCTGATAAATAAATTTCTTTATTTTGAAATAAATTATGTACTTCCATGAGATAAATTCTGTTTCATAAAAAAAAGGAAATATCCTCATTAGTTTAAAATTTGTATAAGGACTAAAGTACGCTTTCAAGAAATAACATTAAAGAAATTTTCAACAGAGTCGTGGTAGAACAAATTTCAATGCGATGTTGATAGTTATTTTCCTGAAGTGAAAACATGATGTATTCAAAATAATAAGACAGAAAGCATTTCGTATAATTTTTCATACACATTCAACTGCATTTATAAAAAGCTTTTGTGTTTGATTGTTCAGGAGTAAGTTATTATTAGGAGTTGGCGTAGAGAAAGACATAAGCCAACCACTAATTATTATAGTGAATGATTGATGTCCGTTCAGTGCTTGAGACGAAACAATCGTAATTTATCCATGCAATACCGGATAATTATATTCTTTATGTACAAATAATTCCAAGAACACACATACATTAACTGACCTTTTGATACACTTACGACATATTTATCATCATCAAAAGAATATCATGACTGTTATGAATGACTGATGTGTGATTGCTGGAAAACAGATGTAAGTTTGCTTTTAGATGTGGAGGCGAAGTTGACCCGATAGCATTTTTGTTCACAGAATATTTTGTGTAATGAACGTACCATTAAAACTGCATGTATAGTTCCATTAAAGAAGGATAGATTATCAAAGCGTGTTGACCAATAGAAAGCGTACACTTATGAGTATGCTCTTTTCAGTAATTCATTACCTGTAGACGTTAATTTTTTTAAACCTTCAGGGGTCGCGCCGTGTCTACAAAGTGCAACATTTTCTCAAATTTGAATAGTTTATTTTTACATGTTAGGGTTGAGTGTTCTAAGCAGTTTCTATTTATAGCTATATCCTTTCTAATGCAGGTCTGATTTTTTTACCCTTGTATTCCTTTCCATTTATTGTTGATCGTGATTTAACCATGGTAAACCAGCTATTTTACTGGCTTACGATACGACAAAATCAGGAGTTGATGTAGTCAATCAAATGTGCAGCTTTTAGACGGTATCCCGCATATTACGAACAGGGACAATCTCACTGCTTTGAGGGGTTTTAGACATAATTGGAATCCATCCGCAAGTTGTCCTTAGATCCAATAAACCGGACAGTTTTGAAATAAGGCGATTGTATCTGCATTCTTTGGCCTTTAATTATAAATATATTTCAATATTATCGACATTTTATATCTGGTCATAAAACGTAGAATTACTATTTTCAATTTGAAGAAAAAAAGTTCATTACAAAAGGAATAATCAAGGTTGAAAGTGGCGTTGCACTTTGTGCCTCACGTGCCCGCTGGTGTTCCAAAAATTGCCGCGCCCGCAGAATGGTTAAACTTAGTTTCATTTGTAATCTATATATATAAACCAGTTCCGTAACTGACTCATTCACTGACTGACATACAACGCACAGACCAAACCGCTGGACCTAAAGGGCTGAAATTTTGCATGGCGATTCTTCTTATAGTGTTGGGGTGCATTAAGAAAGATTTTTGAAAAATTCTTCTTAGATTTTTTAAAATTAAATTTTTAAGCTGTTTTAGTAACTTTTTTATGTTTGCATTTAAAATAATAAATTGAGCATTATAAAATTTATACCACGAGAAAGATCATAAAAATTCCTTTAAAATGAGATCTTTTTCGAATCTTTGTCTCTATTTTCTGATTTTTGGTGAATTTTTAAAGATTAATTTTTAGAATTTAATTTATTAAATGCTGATCAAGTGATTTCTTTTTCTGGTACTTTAATTAAATTTATCGTCACGTGCATAACAACTAAATAAGCAAAAAATATTTTTTTTCCTTGCTAATGCGGCAGACGATTGGACATTATCCAAAAAATATTAAAATACAGTAAAAGAAATGTTCTACAAACTGTATTATATTAACTGTACTATATTCTTTAGTATTCTTTATATTAGATTTAATTTGAATATTTTCTTCTACATTATTTTATCTATAAAATTATCCTTTACGATTTTCTTATATATATATATATATATATATATATATATATATATTTGGCATGAATTGCATACATTGACCGTTGTATTTAATTTGAATGTACTCCGTAGCGAAGTACGGGTTTTCAGCTAGTGTTACATATACGTGATGTTGAATCCCCGTTGATGATATCCAAGGCTTACCTTGCTGGAGATAAAAAAAATATTCAATGTATTAACACCCATGTGAAAATATTAACATACAAATTAACTACACTACATGACAACTAAAGTGAAATGATAGTAAATGCGTGTTCTTTCAACAGATTATACTCTATTAGAAATGTACGAAGTTGTTTGGGTCAGATGCAAATGAAGGGAATCCTTGAAGATCAATATATTTCCATTTAGCTTCATAATTACAAAATAAGGAATCTAGAGAAGTTGATTAAATTTAGCCACAATCTGTGCAGCTCTTTGACTTGCATCTAAAATCTTAGAAAGCGATTACTTAAATTAATTTATCTAGGCAAAACCACATTTTTACTGGTGGATTTTTATAATGGAAAGAAATAATTTTGAAAATTATGCTTTCTCTAGTCAACGATCTAATATATGCATACATACATAAAATCAAACCTTAAGATTTCTCTTCTTACTGTTTCATTCGTACCAAAGTACTTAAATATGAAGAATCTGATACCAACTGCTTGGTCTAGAGTATCATATTCATGAGTATGGTAATGCTTTTTCTTCGTGAAATCCTACGTTTAATTCTTTACGAGATTGCGGAACTATAAAAAAATAATCTTGGCAGGGACGACCTTGGATCTCAGGTCTCGTTTGATTCCTACATACATAATTTTTTACAAACTAGATTGTAAATTTACATTTTTATTACATTCTTTCACTTTATCTAGCATTCCGCGATCAATGATAGAGAGTGGCATTTATGGAAAACGTTTAGATTCCAAGATTAAATCTGGTATTTTTAGAGAGTTCCATTCCTTTTGGTTGAGCCTTTTTTTTCACATTCTTCTGCCATCTTCGTCGATTTATCTTACGTATTCTTGAGGATAAATTTTTAATATTTATATTTGAATTTTACGTTTAGAAGAATAATATCAGGATGGTATTTTTATGATTTCGGTCACCAATTAACAAGGTAATATTAAAGTAATCAGTTATTTTTTTAGGAAACACGAAACAGAATTCTATTTTTTTTATTTGTCACATTTGGCAACAATATTTTAGTTCGAATCTATCTTCATACGAAGATCACCATTGATATTGAAAATTCTTAATTTATTTAAAGTTTTCTTTTAATGCAATTTAGTTCAAAATTTGAGGAATGCAAATTTTTTAATATAGCTGCAAAACCAATTGTTATATTTGCATTTTTTTACGCTTTTATCTTAGGTTAAGTTTTAAAATAAATTAGTAATCAGAATTTCTGAAAATCTCATTAATACGACAATTTGCCTTTAAATCACAAAAGTATAATTTTTAAGGGCTAATGTTTCTTTAGGGAGACTATTTTCTGAAATTTTATTCTAAATAAAAATTCCTCGAGTAAATTTAATGAAAATAAAACAAAATAACGTTGCAAAAATATTTTTCATGGAATTTTTTCTTATCGTTTAAAAGATAAGTCGCTGGTAAGTCGTTTTAGGATATTAAAAAATACATTCCGTTGAAAATTCATATAAAGAACACGGGTACATCTAAGCAACCGAGTACAGATTAGAAAAAAAAGTTGTATGTGTCAACGTAGTCATCAATTAAATAAGCTGTTTATGTTAATTTACTTCAAAAGATTTATAATATGTATAAGCCAAGAAAACAAAAATCTATTTTCCAACAACTTTGTCCCTTTTAATTTCGCTACATTTATTTTATTTAATATTCCGATTACATGCATATTAATTTCAAAGCAATTTATATAAAACAGAAATTAAATTTTAACATTATAAGCGGAATATGTCCCTCTTTATGATTAGATATAATATCACTGAACGTCTGGATAATTCAACGGATTCTAAATGTTATACCCATAAGAAATGGTCGTTTACAAGAACAAGAGAATGCAATAAGACTCTCAGTAATTTTTATCCACTGTTAGTTATTTAAAAAAAAGGGTAACACACTTATTCCGTGATTGAAATAAGAGAGCTTACATGCTAAAGCTGTTACAGAAACAAAGTTGAAATAGATAATTCAGATGAAGAATTTTAAATGACATTGTACAATCGACCCTCCGATTTTTGGTTATGAGGTTCGTATAAACAACGTGGTAAACAGTAAAAATATCTTTAAGCGTCCAAACTTTTAATATAACTGCCCATAATAATCACAGGGAAAATATAAAATAAAATACACACTACTGAAATCAAGTGCGTGTTATAAATTTAAATTTACTGTATCAACAGTGAAGAGTGACACATACAGAAACCGTGTGAGTGAGAGGCAATTTTGATCTGTTTACGATGGTATGAAGTGCTTATACAGAATTTAGACAGCAATAAAAAAAATTTAAGTTTATAAGCTATATACATTATCTTTCAATGTACGTACACATACTCACACACACAAACAATTTATCATTGGAAGTACAGTTTCTTATTCAACGATAACAACTATTGTTAGAGATTATTAATTATAATTCATAATTATATTGCAATTCTAAAATATAGAGTATGCAGCTTTATGATGATATCATCCTCTTTACATTGTTGAAGTATATAAAGAGAATCAAATAAGCAGAATTACACATTCATAGCGATGTATTTGAAATACACTCACCTTTCCATTCAATAACATTTAACTGAGCTGCACCGATCTATAAGACTTGGACACCTGAGAGAATATGTAGCAAAATCTGTTGTTGTAGTTTTTAATTTCTCCTGGTCTCGCAGCTCTAGACCAAGTCCACGAGTCCATATATCTACAGTAGGTCCATTAATAGGCGAGGATCCGTAATAAAGTCCTCCCTAGACAAATTTAAGCATGTTGGGTAAGAGGGGTCAGCTTATGTTGCTCAAGAACCAGGAGCATCCGAAGGTAGATGACTGAAAGCTCCCCGTGCCTGTTAGCTTTAGCTGGACATAACGGAATGGACTTCACGCTTAGGGTGACCCTACCAGGAATTAAATTTCCGACGTACTTCATCCGTTCCGTCCAGTACCACCCCACACAATCTAAAACCATTATGTAAACTAGCAATAAATTACTGTTTATGCTATTTTTAGCTAGGTTATAAAACATTTCATTATAGGGCACGGTGACCCAGTTGGTAAGGGCAGTAGGATAGTGATCTGAAAGTACCTGGTTCGGTGCCAGTCACTGACAAATCCACTGCCGTGTACACTAATGGCGGCTGGTACACGTAAAATCTGTCGTGGCTACAATGTCCTCTAAGTTCTCAAAATTACCTCTGGAGGTTCTGGTCTCGTCACTTGACTCGGTTCAAAATTACGGGACTGGTCCTTTGGCAAAGTTGAACTCTGACCCTTGTGGTGCCAGTCAAAACATGAGCCGCACCTTCCCCGCCATAGCCTTCCGGACTTGATCTGATGTTGCTGTCGGTCCAGTGGCATAAGCAACAACAACAACAACACATTTCATTTTAAGTAAAATTATAAAAAGATTATGAAACACTGTATAAAAAAATACGTCTTACTGTGTTGTATAAACTTGAATAATTTTAGTTTAGATGTAGGCTGTAAATCTAAAAATATTACTGTTTAACCACTGGCACTAACCCACGAGTAATCAAATCAGCTACAGTTAAATTTTCCCATAAGATATATATATATATATATATATATATATATATATATATATATATATATATATATATATATGTATATATATATATATATATGTATATATATATATATATATATATATATATATATATATATATATAGGTTTTGCTGTTTTTATTACTGTAGCGTGCGACTAATAGTAAATAACTAGAAATATGCATTCATACTACCATTAAGAAGGTGCGAATATTTTACTGTGTTGTACTAAATCAAAAGACACCCAAAATCTGCAGTGCATCTGAAAGAAAATTTAACCTAATCTGAAATCGTTCGGTTATCTAAAAGAGAATTCTTTTAAAGATATTCACAGCTAAGGAGAGAAATTTTAAAGAATATGGAAGATACTGCAAAAAGTGATGTTTCTGCTCTACTTATAGAAGCAAGTACATGAAGAAAAATAAGTCGATATTTACTTTGCCGAAAAGGAAATATATTTTACGTGGTTTGTATTGAGAAAGAAAAAGCTATTTTAATACGTGAGGCTCACTAATGGATTTACGTTAAATGAGAGGGGCTAAAGGATAAACAGCCATATATATTCAAGTCTGTTTTAAGTTGTCTAAATTCTTTTTTACTGGGCATCGAAAATTATGGAGTTTATTCACGTCGAAAATGAACTCAACGCCCAAAAGAATGTCAGAGACAATTAGCTGCTTGTAAGAAAGGTTTTTTTTTCCCCGACACATGGCCTTAATTTTTTGGTCACGTGTTTTTGTCCAAAGAAGTGTCTGGTTCATCACCTTTTTTTAAAAAAAAATATTGCACAACATACACAGAGAATGTTAATTTCAAGGACGTGAGCAAATTATAAATATTCATTTTCTCTTTAATTCTGCAGAGCGTCACTGGCATATTTTAGAATTAACGGTTGCTTTTTTTGTTTTGTAAAGTAAATTTGGCAAGGTATAAAATTTTTTAAAGATGTAAATTAAATTCTTTTTGAAAACCGAAATATATTAATTTAGTTTTTATAACAATTTTTTTTTCTGTTTAATAAAACATCTGAAAGCGCATTTACAAGTCTAAAGATATTACTAACCTCTTAACTTCCAGTTAATTTATTTTCTTTTAGATTTTCAACTTTCCTAAGCTCCTTGAAAGTAAACCGCATCATGCAGGAACATCACATTTAAGCCTGCAATTCAAGCATTTCTAGTAAATAAAAAGCATATTTTTTTCCGCTTGGTTTTAACTACAATAATAAAATAATTCAAAATAATAGTATGATCAAACGTCTGTCATAATGTGGGGGGGTTTGAGCTGGCCGAGGATGTCTGATATTACATTTGTTTCTCTTCCTACGTGATGTGCATCATGCAATATTTTGATTTTCAAGTAATATACAGGGTGATTTTTTTTAAACTGTCACTACTCAGAGCCATCTGTAGCTTGATCTATCAGTCGAAATTCCACCAAAATTGATAGAGGGCCTAAGGACGACATGGGAAAGAGTTTCCGGGAAAAAAATAATTATTTCCAAAAGTCGCCGATAGGGAACAATATGGCGCTGTTGTTGTCGGCTCACCCGAGAATTTGCATAAAAGGCAAGTAAAACATCAAAATGCAAATTCATGACTACGTAGTCGACAGCAACGCCAGTATTTCGGGCTATAAAGATCGGTGCGGAATCTGTTGCGCCTTCGCTTTACAGAAAGAAGAAAGGGTCATCAGTCGCTTTTTTCCACTTGCATGGCCACCTCGCTTCCCGGACCTAACCCATGTGACATCTTTCTGTGGGGTTGTTTAAAGTCTAAGGTGTATCTTTGTGGAGTCTCGAACTTGGCGGCCCTAAAGGACAACATATCTCGGACTTTAATTAGCATTCCTGATGACATGTTACGCTTGGCCGTTGAGAACGCAGTGTTCAGGATGCATTGTGTCGTCCACCAGGACTGTGATGACATTGAAGGAGGGAGATGTGAATATGCTGCATAAAGTGGCGTTGCAGGGAAATTTCTTTGGTATTCATTTGTCCGCTTACAGTTTTTTCGGTATTCATCCCTTATCTTTATAGCCGGAAATACTGGCGCTGCTGTCGACTACGTAGTCGTGAATGTGTATTTTGATGTTTTATTTGCCTTTTATGCAAATTCTTGGGTGCGCAGACAATAACAGCGCCATATCGTCCCCTATCGGCGACTTTTGGAACTATTTTTTTTTCTTCACGGAAACTCTTTCCCATGTCGTCCTTATCCCCTCTATCAATTTTGGTGGAATTCAGGGTGATAGATCGCGCTACAGATGACTCTGAGTAGTGACAGTTTAAAAAAAAACATCACGCTGTACATTTTGCTCAGCAAATATTGGAAAACGGTTCATTTCATTATTTATCTGACTGAATTGACTAGTCAATTACCGGCATAGGTTTATAAAAAATTATTTCTTGAAATTGCTATGCATTCAAGGTATTCGTCTTTAACGGCACGCTGCGAAACACGTTTTATACGCGAAACCTTGGTCCATGTCTGTTCTGTATGCTGTAAGTGCCCTTTTTGAAATAGTCAACCCTCCGAAGAGGGTCTTTTCATAACGAAAGAAATTATATCTTAAAACCTAATTCTCATTATCATTTTCTAAATTTCACCAAACTTGGCCTAACTGGTTGCTAACTTGATTCAGAATCCTGGATAGTCAAACTAATGATCTTCTTTAAAGAAGATTGGTTTCAACTGCTTTGGCCACCCGGAGCCTCCATTAAGTCATTTCTTTTGTTTCTTTCTAACTGACCCTATTCAAACTAATTGCTTAAGTCATAGGCGTAGCGTGCTTCTAATTTGGGGACGGGGGGCATGAATTGAATTCAGTTAGGGCCCTCCCCCGCGCATTAACTGCCTGGCGGTCCTTAAAATACGAAATAATATGATTTTTTAAAAATTGAATAACAATAGAATTGATTTTGAGTAGTATTCAAAAGTTATATAGTGAGAAAAATAAATATAATATAAATAAAATGAGAAAAAAATATAGCATTGAATTTTTGTTATCGACCTTATCATTGTTAAAAAGTATTTTAAGGCTAAAGACATATTTCGGAATCTTCAGTTTCACAGCTTGAAAAAGTGGAAAAAACCAGCTTTCTCAAAATTTTTCTACAATTTTCCGATTTTAACTGAACTTCTATTAACGTTTAAATTTATTTCAAGTTAATTGTGGGGGAGGGGGGGGCACGTGTCCCCCACCCTCCCCCGATGCTATGCCTATGGGTTACGTAAAGTAACAAGATTCGTATTTTTCCTCCAAATGAGGTGTGGCTGAAAAAGTTATAAAGACAAGGAATCAAGAAGAAACAAGTATTAAAAGCAAAAAATAATGTCGTAATTTCCAAACGCAGTTTAAGAAAATAATTATTAGATTGTCTAGAAAATCTGGAATGTTCGTGCTAATTTTTAAGAGTTTGTACATAAAAATAAATACAACTATGAAAGCAACGTTTAAAACTCTTTTTTTTTTCATTTATATATAGAAAAAATTAGAAAGGTATCTTTTATTAGAGAGGGGATAAAAGTTGTGGTAATCTCTTTTCCTAAAAACATTTTCAGGGGAAAGTAAAGTGATCAGCTATTTTTAAGTATATTTTTACAATCGAAATATCAGGAAACTATTTTTTGCACGTATCCTAAGTGAATAAAATTCATTTGCAATATCTGATTATCTTTTTTTTTCTAACATCAAGATTGAAATTATAATCTCATTTAAAGAATCGAGATTATAATAATTTGTAGCTGGAAAAAATATTCGCAGGTATTTTTTGGTATTTTTTTCTTTTTTTTTTAAGTTTTGGAGAAGTAAATTTAATCCTTTTAGAGGGGAAAAAATTAATTGGGTTTTTTTTTTTTTCACTGAGAAAGTATCGCATCAATAGAAACCGGAACTAATTTCCAGAATCATAGCCAGAAAAAATAGGTCTTATATCCTCCAAAATACAGAAAAAGGGCATTATTTATAATATTATAATGTGATGGTTCTAAGTTAGCTAAAAACAAAGAAACAAAAAAAAATATGTATAGATTTTATGTTTAATTTTTCTGGATAATGACATATATTCTTTAGTTTACAAACCATGTTGACATTCCTTTGGACAATAATTATTTAATTTTTGTTTTCAGTTCACTGAATAATATTTTCTTTCACTATTCAGTAACAAATTTTCAAAGATAGTCTGCATATCGGTAACTCAAAATTTCTTCTACAGGAAATTTGAAATAAATATTTCTTAAATTATAATAATGCTGTCCGAATACACAATAACTATACTAGTGTAGATGATATTTGCTTTATTCTGGAAAATTATATATATTCTTATATTCATCAACCATGCCGACATTAATATCAACAATTTATATTTATGAGTAATCCTAACCTTTTTAGATCATTGTATTTTTTTCCAGTGAACGGTTAGTTTTTCTCAGAAAAGCGACTTTTTTTTCTATCTAAAAATCTGAGGTGTAAAATGTATATGCATAAATATTTACTGAAAGATAGAACTTTTAATTTTTTTTATCAGACCGCTCTAAGGAAACAGGCCTGGTTTCAATGTCTCATGATTTATGAGACCTCCCGTGGAAGAAAAAAATTATCTGAAGATCTTTTCTGATAGATTTTTTGTAGGGTTAACGTTCTGTATTTACTTGATATAACTTGAATTATTGAGGAGGTTCCATTTAAATCCTTTAAAAAATGATTCTGGGTTTGGTGAATGTTATACTCTGGAAATCAATATTTCTGTAGACAATACTGACAAACTTTTAAAATTGTTGCTTCGATCCTTATTTTTTTGTAAAGTTTGCCGTACGTTTCTTTATTTAGATATATCTTTTCGATTTGCTGAGAGCTGAATACATTCTTTTAAAGTAAATTTTAATGTACGTTTTAATTTTTATGTATTATTTCATATTTATTATCACATAAAATTTTGACGCACTATAAATTTCGTCTGAAGTTGATATCCATTGACATTATACGAAAGTAAGATTTCTGAAGGGACAACTGTTTTTATCTCACTGGGAATTCGCTAACTTAAAATTTTATGGCATTTCTTATCTTGTAGTAGAATTATATTCGTTAGTAGCCTATTTAAATATATATTTTACTAATATCGAAGGCACTTTCAACATAAATGCGTACTGGATTTAAAAATTTTATGAAAGTGTAATTTAATTTTTCCCCACTGAAATTTTTATTTCTGCTTACCGTTGGTAGAAGATTTTACAGATGATTTTATTTTTTTAAACTTTGTTCATCTGTCATTAAAAGTAACCTTGCATTATCAATAAGGATTTGATAAGGATTTTAATAAGGATTTTTGATTTTTTAAGGCGGATGTGGGGCACAAAATTTTTTTCCCCTTTCTGTGCATTTCATAGAGATTATTCCCTAAAGTGTAAAAATATTTGTCAATAAAAACAATACTTAAATATTTTAAAGCTTTTATTTAATAGAATTTAAGATAAAAAATTTAATGCATGTTTAGGTTTTCGTATATTTATTGAAACAAAAGCTCTGTATTGAAACAAAAGCTCTAACTTTTTTTAACTTTTCTCTTTAAGAAATGTTTCAAATGGATTTGAATCAATAATTAATAATAAAAATACAAGTATTTTATCACTTCAAAGAGGAAAAGAATAATTTTAGGGGTTATTCGTACTCCAGGGAAAACATTTATAAGAATGCTTCTGTAAATCAACACTCCTGAAGGCACTTTTTCGTATATAAAACACAAAACGCAACACAAAATTTTATAGCTATACTTGTTAAGGAAATTTAGCTATATCCTTTAAACGATATAAAACAATATCTGGTTAGCATATTGTGTTTTTGTTGTTGTTGCTTATGCCGCTTGACCTACAGCAACATCAGATCAAGTTCCGAAGGCCATGGTCGGTGAAGGTGCGGCTCCTGTTTTGACTGGCACCACAAGGGTCGGAATCCGACTTGGCCAAAGTACCAGTCCCGTAATTTTGAACTAAGTCAAGTGGCGAGACAAGAACACTTGATCCCGCACCTCCAGAAGCAATTTTGAAAACTTGACATTGCAGCCACGACAGATTTTACGTGCACCAGCCGCCATTAGTGTACACGGTAGTAGATTTGTCAGCGACAGGCACCGAACTAGTGAGTTCCAAATTACTAGCCCTCTGCCCTTGGCAACTTGGGCCACTGCGCCCGCTTGCATTTAGATACGCATACATAGACCAGCATAAATACGCATAGAGTAAGATGCGCATACACAGCCCAGCATAAATATGTTGTTCCTGATAATGTAATCATCTGTTGTGATTTTTTATTTTAAAAAGTCAATAGTATGTTTTTAGACAAAAAAAATGCGCATTTTTCAAAATTTGTCTCCCGGATAACTTTCCATGCGATTAAAAATTTAAATTATAAGTCCTAGGTTCCCTTAAATAACTACAAAAAAAAGGGGGGAGAAATAAAAAACCAGCGTTTTCCTTTCCCCATCATAAAAAAAACAGAAAAAAATAATAATAAATAATGTTCCAATATTACCCTCTGAGAAAGATTCAGGACGCCATATATTTCATCAGAACCGGATACTGCCTATTTCTTATCTTAAAGCGAACTAATCTTCCTGTTGCACTATAATATACACAACCGTCTGAAAAGTTATCTGTGCCTCCATAAAACCTTCCTCTTTAAAGCAGTCTCTTAAGAAAGACACCCCCGTCAAAACTGGCGAAATATCTCTCTGTGTTACTCAACAACATGAGAAAACGTTCCGAAGGCAAGAAATCGAAGCTCTTCAGCCGTTTCTAGACGACCATTCATCAGGGACGATAAGGGGCTTAGGCCTTATCTGTTCGACCCTGGTTTAAATTTGGTCCGACCGTAAAAAGCTAAACGTTCAAGTAGTTTAAAAACTTATGTATTAAGACCCAGAAAAGAGCCAGCTGCTTCTAAAACAAGGAAAGAATTGGATTCTTTGGAATTTTTTAGGATGTAACATATTTTTTTTTTCATGTAATACATTTTAAATTGAGGAAGGTAAAAAGGAGTTTCAAACAAAGAAGATTTAGTCACAACTTTTGAAGAAATAGACTGTAGGTTTAAGTTTAATTTGTTTGTAGCAAGTAGATTTAACTTTTAATTAATAAACAACCTAACACGTGAGTCATATAAACAACTACATATTGCTAATTGCAGTAAACGAAGGAAGATATTGTAAATTCTACAATTAAATAAAAAGGGGAGGTAGAATAGGAAAATTATATCAGTTTTGATCTTTAGTGGCACCAGTAATGTAAATAAAATAAAAGATGTATTTCTAAACAGTATTAAATTTAAGGTAACAAACTATTAAGATGTGCACTCATAAAAAAAAAATCCCAAATAATCTCTAATGTTCTAATAAGTGTAATTCTAAACTGTTAACCTCAATAAGGTTGTTCAGTAACATACCGTTTAGATTTTAGTATTACTGATAACTCTATATACCATACCAATGAAATTTTTATGCAATTCCTTTCATCTTCATTTCATTATTAAGTTTACCTTACTCCCCCCCCTCTCTCTCTCTATAAAAGGATGTGTTATGTAACATAAAAAAGGATTTGACGTAATAAATGAATACATAAGTACATCAAATTCTGAGATTTCTGAGGATTCTGAAACACAAGTCTTCTTAAATTACTCAAGATTTTAGTTACCAATGAATACGCAGAAACAGAAGGTTAAATTTATGTTAAACCATTTATCTATGGACGTTATCTCTCCATAAAGTATACAATTGGAAGACTCAATATCACTGACATATACAGAGGCTGTTCGCACATTTTTTAGACGATTTTGGTAAGCGGTAATAAAAAATCGTTTGCTGCAAAAGAAATAATTGCAATTGTACTATGTTTTTAAAAGTCAAAATTATCGTCTACGGCTTGAAAGTTTTGTTTTTATTCAAATTGGCGTTTTTAACAAAGCAGTGGTTCGAAGGCTACATTTATGCTCTTTCCGAAGAGAAATATGCATACTCCGTTATCCAAAAACGATGTGAGAGTCATGGTTTTGTGATATCTAAAGCGTCGAAAGGTAATATCCTCAACAAGAAAGGAAAAAAACGTCAAATTGGAGCCTCAAGTGGGACAAAAATTCCAAACAGTATCCAAGGAAAAAACGGACATCTTCGACTATTGCAGAGGTACGTTGTTTAATGTTAAAAGAAAATCCCCCTAGTCAAAGGACAGTTGCAAAATCATTAAAATGCTCGGTGTCCACTGTAAACAAAATGATAAACGTTGATTTAAATCTTAAGAAAGCGAAAAAACGCAATGTGCATCGTCTTCTTCCAAATCATATCGCTGAACGCAGGACACGCTGTAGAATTCTATATGAGAAACACTTATCCAAAGAAAAATGGAAAACAATTGTCACAATAGAAAAAAATTTAAGTACATGGTTCAGAGAATCGAAAGAAAGTTTTTCTAAGGGATTCATGATTGTTGCTGGTTTTTCTTATAATGGCAAGTTAAAAATAAAGAGAGTGGAAAAAATGTCAAGATTAACTCCAAATACTATCAGGAACATATTTTATCGCCAATTTTTCTGAATAAAATACCATCGCTTTACCCACAGTGCCATCAATCTGTGAGACTCCATCAGGACAAAGCTAGCAGTCACACATCAAAATCCACTGTAAATTTCCTAAAAGAAATGGAACAAAAAACTGGTATCAAGGCCATACCCTTCACTGATATCCCTACTAAATCTTCCGATGTATCACCTATGGATTTTTGTGCTTTCGGACTTTTAAAATCTGCATTATCCAAACGTCGTCCCAAAACCCTTACAGGACTCTGGAAAGCTGTTCAGGAGGAATGGGATAGAATACCTCTTCTGACACTTCAAAAGGCATTATTATCCTGGAAATTGCGGTGTCGAAAGATAGTTCAGAATAAGGGATGTCAAATAGAACATTTAAAACACAAGAATTTTATGTAATTTAGTTTTGTGAATACAATATACATCGTCTAAAAAATGTGTGAACAGTATCAGCGTCATAAGATTTACTGAACTGAGTACAAATATTTTCAAAATTACAGCTCGTCATAGAAAAGAAAATGCTACTGTAACGAAAAACTGTGATCTTTTTCTGGACGGAAATCCCAGACAAGGGTGTAGATAATAGGAAGCCTTTTCATTTCACAGATAATCTCTCTGGAAATTTCAGATACTCCATGCAGACTTTTTTTCTCCTTAAATATTTGTAATCCAATTTGCAAAAACTTTCTCGCTGATAAAATCTGTTCTTAAAAATTTATATCAAACATCTTAGATTTTAGAAGTATGCATTTTAAAGTTTAGATTTAGATATTCTAAAAGATACATAGATCCAAAAATCGTGATTTCTAAAAGAGTTTAACTTAAAGTGTATGGTTCTTTTGTATAGACAGTTTCTATAACTGCGTTTCAATATACGCTATCAGATAATGTATGGATGTAATAAAATAGTCAGTGATTGTATAGATTCAACCTTTCTTAATTTAAAGAAAGGATTTTAAGTTAAATTTTTCATCATAAAGTGAATTTTGTTTTATTCCTTTATATTTTAAAGCTTAGTATTATTTTTCCTAACACGACATGTGAAAAGTATGAAACTAAAATTAAAGACTTAAATTATTGCTTGGAGAATAATGTGCCAATATATTTTCTTTATAAGCATTTATTAAATTCAATAAAATACTCAGTTTTTATTCATTATTTATTTCATTTATTAGAAGATGATATCAATTGTTGAAAAATGCATTCGCTTTTTATTTTCAAATGATAATTTTTTGGTAGAAGCGTTTTAATTTTGCATATAATCGGAGATGCGATGCTGTCGTGTAATATCTAACCGGGGGAGCTTGAATCAAGTATTGAGTGCACTTAGTACTCAACTTATAAACAAGCAGTTACGAACCTCTTAATATTTAAATTGAGATCTAATTTCGAAGTACTGTTTCTAAAAAAATTTTCTGAAAAAAATTGTTTACTAAGCTTGTAATGTTTATCAATGACCAATGATTCCAGTGTTGGTAGGTTTGATTCTTATATCTCGCTTAAATCCTTTTTAACAGTATAACAATGGTACCTGACAAAATTATTGCTTATAACATTGGTAGTAATACACAGACACACATCTCTCTCTCTCTCTCTCTCTCTCTTAATATATATATATATATATATATATATATATATATATATATATATATATATATATATATATATATATATATATATATATATATATATATATATATAAGCTATTGATATTTCTAGTGTTAATGAGAAAAACAATTTATAAAGGAGGTGTTTCAATGGGCTCGTTACAACAGCTCGTTTCGACAGTGGTATGAGTCTCTTACCCTTTTGGCATGAGAAAAAAAATATGAAAACTTATTTTGTGAATTTGTTTCAATGGTACCCAACGAAAATTGAGGGATTTTCGTACGAGGTGTGGGACCCTCTATTCTGTAGTTCGAGAATGTAATGTTGCTCTACCGCATGATATGATTGCTAAGTATTTAGAATAGCAGTGAGACGGGTCAAAGTTAGTGGGTTTGATTGCTACCATGGACATAGGTCATTTTTGCAGGGAGAATTTATGATTCTTAAATGACGGCGGGTTAGCAAAATGAGAGGCAAGAGATCAAAGTATAAGTGTTGGAGTAGATGTAAGCTTAAAAAAAATTATGGTAAATAGAATTAAAGTTTAAACTTAAAATCTGTGTAATGTAAGGACTACGATGAGACTGAAGGTGCTCTAAGTTGTGCAGTGAATTAAAACTGAAAGGATAGGGTCATTGTCAATTAAAAGAAAATTATTTACAAAGACTCAGAGAGGCAGAGTTAATGAATCTGACAACGGAAGATTAAGTGAATGTTCATGAAAAGGGGGGGGGGGGATGTAAAAGAATGACAATGGAGTAATTAAGACTAGCATTCGAAAGAGACACGGATTTGTTTTCAAACACATTACCCTGATAATGATGCGGGAGTAGGATATTTTCGTCGTATGTCGAGAACTCATTTGAAATTCTTAAAACTACTATTTAATTTACATCATTTACAAGCTACTATTTAATTTACATCATTAAATTCATATTGTGCTGTTGTTACTATTGTTGTTAGTAGAGAGAAATAGGTATGTTAAGAAATTGTGGAACTTCAAATCGCGTGCTCATAAATTAGGACGCGTGCTCATAAACTTGCAGTAAGCTACGCAATGTATATTGAGTTTTATTTAGTCTGAAGTAGTTTCCCTGTTTCTTGTAAGACTGTGAAATAGCAAACTGATTGACAAAGTAATAAAAAATCCTTCTCTGATGAAAGAAGTTTATATTTACAAGACATTTGCTGCAGCTACTGATAAATCTTTCATCAGTCTTGGAAAAGAAAAATTCGTGACATAAACATAAAGTTACAAGTTCGATCAACTGCCAGTCATTCACAAGTTATTGGAGATTAGTTTACTCATCAGATAAATTCGTTCATTTCAACTGACAAATTGGTTTTCATCGTACACGTATTATTCGACGATAAAAATTCCTTCCGGGATATGTCTTTAGACATCAAATTATGACCCGTAAACAAGCATTTTCTAAAAAAAATAAAGTTTATTACTTGAAAGATCACTTTGATTATCGTCAGTGGATTGATGACAGAAAATGTATAGATTTTTTGTAAATGTTTCATAAAGGACTTGTTAAAAAGCAAAAAGTAAAAATTTGTTTAACCACAGAATTTTAAAATTTTGTTTTTATGTCAAAGATCTATTTTGAAATGGCTCAGTTCTCTACAGTTATCTTCTACCCATTTCTTTCTTTTTTATTTTTTTAATAAGAAGAAACAAATTTAAAAGGTTTAAAAGATCAACTTATTTTATTTCGATATAACAGAAGAACCTCTTTATTTCTTCATTAGTTTTTATTGCAAAATTCTTAACAGCTTTTTTCTTTTATTTTTATGCAGCTGAATCCTACTCTGCAAATAAAAAATACATAAAATTGCAGTGATGTATCGTCAATTACAGTGTCAACACTTCACTGTTAAAATTATGGCAAATATAAAATGTAATGAAGTTTGCAACTTCTGTTTCCGTTGGATATCAACGTTTTTTTTTGTATATCATAGTCAAAATGCTGAGTTTATTTGGTCTGAAGGTAGCTGTAGCGCTTGTGATTCGGAAGCCTGACGAAAGACTCTAGAGTTTGGGGAAATGAAATGAATAAATTGTAGTTATAACTGTTATACTCCCCTCCCACTCCCTGGGTGTTAACAAAAGATAATACACTGTTAATAAAGGGTGTCCGGGATAAAGATATCCAAAAGTCATGACTTATTTTTACGGAACTACCCATTAAAATTTTAAAAATATATTATATATATAATAGCCGTTGTCTCTGTATAACACTTCCGGGCTGTACTCATCTTTCAGTTGAAGCCCTCAGTAAACAAAATGCTGGTTAGGGTTAATTTCAATTTCAGATGTGGATCAGAATTTTTTCTTACCTAAAAACTAATATCTTCTCCATCAAATCACGTTTGTTCGGCCTAATTTTCTATAAAACATTCAGAACTAAAAAAAAATTGGATGTTTTTAGCTCTATATTTAACAGTTTTTAAAAATCTGTTTACTTTTGCGATGAATTCTGAAAGTAAACAAACTTGAATGTGAATGAATCAAGTAGCTCAAGTATTCATATCGCGTAGTGAGCTGTAAAAAACTGGATGGCAGTCTACTACTCCAATCGCATGAAAAACTAAATAAATAAAAAATAATGAAAGGGTTTGCTTTTACAAGGTGTGGATTAAATGCAATATTGTTAGATAATTCGGGATATTTTTTAACTTTCACATACTTTTTCCATTATGACGTCATAATAAGTATTATGAAGTCAAAATGACGGGTTGGATGGCAGTCTACTACTACAATCACATTAAAAACTAAATAAATAAAAAATAATGAAAGGGTTTGCTTTTACAAGGTGTGATTAAATGCAATATTGTTAGATAATTCGGGATATTTTTTAACTTTCATATACTTTTTTCCATTATGACGTCATTATTAGTATTATGACGTCAAAATGACGGGTTACCTTCTAGTTTAAATAGGAAGAACATCTTACTAAGTTTTAATATCAGTCATAGATTTCGATCATAGTATCATAGATTTGGATGTGGGCACCTTCTGTAGCACGACAAACGTCTAAATGGTAATCCAGTTCTCTCCAAGTGTTTCGTAGCATAAATGGTACGAAAATCACGTTAAATGTCCTGAATTAATTGACATTTAAACTGGAATATTTATATATGCTTGTTTAAAATATACCTAAAAATATACTTTAAAAATTGTGTTACAGTTTATAATTGCTTTTAAACTTTCTTAATTATTTAGACTGTTAGAATTTTCTGCAATGGCCAATAAAAATTTCCTTGTTCCGGGTTATAAACGCAATTTTTGCGTTCCCATTCAAATTGTTCTTCACTATGATTTCACTGTGTTAAAAATATCAAGTGTATTGCCAAAATTAGATACTTGCAGAGCTCTCAACATCGTCTTCCCCACATGGGGCCACTGTGATAATACATCTAGAGGTTACAGAACTTATGCCAACAACCTATATGGTCATATCTGTTTATATATCTTTTATGTTAATTTTTTTTATTTATGATTCTTTAAAATAAAATTTCAAATGGTCTGCAGCTAAAAATATGCTTATAAGTATTGGTTATTTCCCCAATATTTAAAGAAACCGACTGCTTCTACTACTTTCCTCTACCTTAACATTTCGTGTATAGACGAGTGTATATTAAATATCAAGAACTAGATGCCAGTGAGTAATTTAATAAAATTTCAAATGAATAGTCCCATTTCTTTCTGTTTTGTAAATCAGCAAACGGTAAGAATATTTAAGGTTTGAAAACATTCACTGGAAGTTTTTAAAAATTAAGTAAAAAAGAATCTTTGAAAGAATGTTTGGTCAATTGTTCTCAACACACACTTACATCTTACGTATCAGAATATATAAGATATATATTTTTTAAATCGTTATGTTAATCTTCTCTCCTCTGCTCAACGTTTTTTATTTAAGCTCTCTCTTTTTATAAAATGCAGCTCTGTAATTTATATATTTAAATTGTGGTCCGGGGAACTCTTGCTTCTATGGCCGGGGAGTTTGCTGCCGAACTTTTAATCAACTCGCGCACACGCACCAATATTTCACTTTCAAAGTATATTTGAGGAATTTAAAATATCTTCCCACCGTCTTGGCACACCAAACTAATAAGGCAAAGGGGAACTCTCGTCCACCCGATACGCCAAAAACCAAGAAAAATGTCTCTCCCTGAGCGATCGTAGAAGTAGCTATCTTCGAGAGAGGGGGAGAGGGCGAGAGAGAGACAGAGCTCTTGAGTTTTTTCAAACTCCTCAATTTATATTATTTTGAAGCCCATTCTTCTTCCTTGGCTCCCCCTTCGAATTACCTTTTCCTCCATTCCCGATCCTGCCAACATCTCATTCGCTTGTTTTACTCCACCGTCATTTAAATTGCCGCCCCTGTTCAACTATCGTATGCCCCCACAGAAAACAAGCTTGCAACAATCTCCCACGACGCCCGTGGTTTTCCCATGCCGCCGTTATAAATCCGAATACAATGTCCATTGTCGTATAATGTCAAACCCCGGCGACATCCTCGCTTTAATCTTGTCTGGCAATTAACCCCCCCAAGTTGACTGCCGCCGTAAGACTATTAAATACGTTACATCACACAGGACCGGTCCGTTCTTTAATTATCGTACCGCTTTCAACAGTCGTTTCCAAATTTATCAAATAAATGTAATGATGACAGCCTTCGATCGACTTAACCTTTCGATATTTTTATGACATTTTTACATATTCGAAGGCGCATCATTACATTGTCTATGGGTGGTATCTTTATATTCATACACTGTCGTAGTATATAAATACTATTTAATGTGATGTTTATGGCTATACCGAGTCCAGCTCGTCATTATATGGTTTGGCTTTGGGTTTCAATGAATTCCACAGTCATTGTCTCCATGGTGTTAATGTAACTAATTCTAAGGACCTTTTCACATTAAACAAGTAATTATTCCACACGTATAGATAAAAGTAATGATGAATGCTCTAAAAACGGTTTTAATTCTCGTGTGCTCATGCAAATACATATCTCATTTGCATTCAATGCTGAGAAAAGCGCATACACACGAGCACATTGCACTTATACATTTTATTTGTGCCTTAAATGTCTTTATGAACTCATTAAAGAGAATGCAAAGCATGTAAGGATTATTTTAGACATGTATATTTGTATTTTCAAGGTATCGAGAGATTTCAGGAACACAATAAAATTTTAAGACATATTAAAGACGTACTAGGTGGAAGTAAATAAACATAAAATAAATAACCTTCCTTTTTTTCAATCGCAGATAATTTCCCTAGCTAGTAAGAAAGTTATCATTTAACTTTTTATTTATTTTCTGTCACTGCTTCTCTGTCTCTAAAGATTAATTTGCCAGCAAAACCGATGAGGATATTAAGTAAGTTGTTTTTAGCTTCATCTGAATTTTATTTTCATGCATAATTCCACTGTCCATAAGAATACTGATTGTACGATACTCTCTATCTGTAGGATACACGGGCGAATATATATATATATATGCAGTCAAACTTTTCTACCCCTCAAAACAGCCACTTTTTTCCGAACCATTACTGGCCAGTGTTGAGAAATCCAACCCTACTCGATGGCCACCCATTAAATCAGACACATTTTTTTTTTTGAAACCATGACTTTTTCGTTAAAGATTGAACCATATTTATCTTTTCAGAAGACTTAGAAACTCTTGTCGAGATTATGAACATAGCCGCTCACATTAAATAGCGGTTAGTGTCTCGGGCTACCACGAAGTGGTCTCGGATTCGAATCCCGGATCAAACATGGAAGTTCCAACTCCGGCCTCGTCTGGACTCCTTTTCGAAAGTTGTATTACTATCGGATTCAAAGGCCGCACTTCAAGCAATTGACGCACCCAGCCACTAACGAACTTTAACCATCGATAATTGCTTAAATCTCCTCAACTGGCTTGCCAGTAATAATAAGACAGTAGTTCTCCAGTGGATTCCGGCCCACTGTGGAATCCAGGGAAATGAGGCGGCTGACTTCTTGGCAAAGAAGGGGGCCTCTGTCCTTCAGAGAACTAATCCCAGACTTCCTTTTAATAGTATCAAATGTCTAATAAAGAACATCTTCAGGGATTCTTTTCGCGAAGAACTCAAAAATTGCAACTTTAATAAACCATGGCTAAATCAGATTCTTAATGTCCCTCAGTGGCCTAGGATGAAATCTGTCGCCATGTTTCGTGTGATATCTGGCCACGACTGCCTGCGTAAACATCTATGTCGCATCAACGTCGTTCCTGACCCTCTTTGTACCTTGTGTGATCTTCAAGAGGAAATGGACTTGCCTCACCTGTCCAGATGTCCTGCTCTTCCTCGGAAATCAATCTGGGAACGCTACTGGATTGCTCGCTTTCATTTATAGATTTAATTTTGTCATTTTGATGTTCAATTGTCTTTTAATGTGCCATTATAAATAAAAACATGGAAGTTCCCTTGGAGACCTCCTCATAGAGAGCAGTGTTGGTTTACCTGTATAACGCTCCCATTATAAAGAAACCAAAAAGTTCGCGGTTCGGATGGGTCAACGCCCTCAGAAAAATATACCTGTAGCGTTGGGGAAAAAATGTTTCCAATCCGCATTCCTTTTAAATTTAAGGCCTCTTCATTCCTCTTCCCATTTCCAAGAAATTCCTACAATTCCGCCATGCTAATTTTTCTACACGAAAGAAACGTCGGTTATGTAAACTTTCTTCCATTCTTTCTTCAGATAATATAATTAAACACGTGTTCTCGTGATGCATTGCGCGACAGAATCTAACCAATATTCAGAGTTAACGTTCTAGATTTTCATTTGAATCAAGCTGTCCAGTCATTGGAGTGATCAGTGGTTTTGAGTACATAAATCACGAGTATTTATGATGCGGGGACCATGAATTAGTTCATGCGTTTGTGAGGATCACTTTTGTCTAAGTAAGTTATGACTTTGACTCTTGAAGTTTAACGTATTTACTAGCATGTTCACTGTACTAAATTTGTTGAAGTTAAACAGCACAAAACTTCTTTCTTTGCTGCCTTCTAAGCCTAATTAGTTTTTTGCTTTACTTGGATGGTGGTAGTGACACTGCGCTATGGCTTCGCGATGTTCTGACAATAATAAAAGTAACCTAACTATTAGTGTTCATTGCACATGTTCCCCTACTCCCTGGCACTCAGATGGTTTAACCTTTTCCTTACGGGGTGAGATAGCATGTATCCGAAGAATAATGAATATATATATATATATATATATATATATATATATATATTTTTAATATATATATATATATATTTTATATATATATATATATATATATATATATATATATATATATATATATATACATACATACATATATACATACATACATATATATATACATTTATATATATATACATACATATATATATATATATATATATATACATACATATATATGTATATATATATATATATATATATATATATATATATATATATATATATATATATATATACATATATATATATACATACATATATATTATATATATATACATACATACATACATACATATATATACATTTATATATATATACATACACACATATATATATATATATATATATATATATATATATATATATATATATATATATATATATATATTCATTCTTGGGCCATTATTCTTGGGATACATAATATCCCAACCCGTAAGGAACAGGTTAATGCGTATACCAGTCACAGGTAAATGTAGATGTTAATATTATTTCCTACCGAAAAATTGGAACCTCATAAAACTCGCAAACAGAATTTTATGTATTTAATGATTATGATAAAATCAATAAAACAGTAATTATAAAAATAATTATTTTCGTGTAACATGCTACATTCAACATTCGAATAGCTTTGTCTCTCATCTTCCTTTCAACTCACAATGCTCTAGAAGAGCTTTTAAGATTTTTTAAATAAAGCTAATAACTAGATGCTTATAACAATTTTAAGTGTTAAAGTTTTCGATTCTTGTATATTCCAGGATCCTTGGGGAAAATTAAAGGTTTAAAATCTCTTTCCGAGTTTTACGGTGATAATAAAACCTAAATTCAAATGAATCCCCTGTTTGCATATGAATAGAAAATTCTATTGATAAAAGAATAAATTCCAGAGGTTTTTCTGTTGTTTTGTGTCTTTTGAGGGGGGCGGTAAGGTACATTATGATATTTGTATGTGTAACTACTGCGACTCTTTCCCTAAGAGACTGATTCGAGAATGAATTTCATTATATTTTAACTGCATTCACATAATCATTTGGTGCATCTTTACATGGTATGCTAATCTGAATAGAAAATTCTATTGATAAAAGAATAAATTCCAGAGGTTTTTCTGTTGTTTTGTGTCTTTTGAGGGGGGGCGGTAAGGTACATTATGATATTTGTAAGTCTAACTACTGCGACTGTTTCCCTAAGAGACTGATTCGAGAATGAATTTCATTATATTTTAACTGCATTCACATAATCATTTGGTGCATCTTTACATGGTATGCTAATCTGAATAGAAAATTCTATTGATAAAAGAATAAATTCCAGAGGTTTTTCTGTTGTTTTGTGTCTTTTGAGGGGGGGCGGTAAGGTACATTATGATATTTGTAAGTCTAACTACTGCGACTGTTTCCCTAAGAGACTGATTCGAGAATGAATTTCATTATATTTTAACTGCATTCACATAATCATTTGGTGCATCTTTACATGGTATGCTAATCTGAATAGAAAATTCTATTGATAAAAGAATAAATTCCAGAGGTTTTTCTGTTGTTTTGTGTCTTTTGAGGGGGGCGGTAAGGTACATTATGATATTTGTATGTGTAACTTCTGCGACTCTTTCCCTAAGAGACTGATTCGAGAATGAATTTCATTATATTTTAACTGCATTCACATAATCATTTGGTGCATCGTTACATGGTATGCTAATCTCAATGTGTTTTTGTACAATTCTAACACTGATGGATTACCTTGGAATAAAAAAGTTGAAAACATCTTTCTACATAGATAACTCCATTTACTCAAAATTAACAACAAAAGGGTAATTTGATAATTCTTAATTCATAATTGAAAATAAAAGTTTCATAAAAATTTATTGCTTTTTAACAGTTTTAAATTTTACAAAATTTAAATATTTTGTAATATTCCCTACAACAAAATTATTTAGAATAACTTAAATTTTTTTATAGTTTGTTTAAAAGCTTTCATTAGTTTAGCTCTGATAAATTTAAAGGTTTTAAAACGCATAATATACGCCAAAAAAATCTGTACTCCTTCAATACATCCCATAACGGAAATTACTTCGGATTTTTTCATAAATCCCAGCTTTAAAGAAAAGTTCTAAACCAATTTAATTAATATTTTAATTAATCTATTTCTTGATTTTTTCAGCTACAAAAACGCAGTTTCCATTTATTATTGTTTCGCAAATATTGAACTTACATAATAATTAATTCTTTAATGAAATGTACATTTAAATATAAATTATTTAAAAAAAGATCTAATATAAATTAACTAAAAAAAAGTAATTTTATGTATTTATAGTATGTTTAATATTTCAATGAAATTTTTGCATGTTTCTTCATTTCAATTATGCTTACTCTTCATAAAATTTTACTCTAAAAATATTTTAATTATGAAAAATGATAATTTAATAGATAACCGTTTAATATTGTATGTAAGTAATTTTATATAAAATATGCAAGTTATTACAACTAACGTTATTCTAGCGAATATTAAAAATTATTTAAATTTTAAAATATTTTTCCAGAAGTAAACTGTTTAAAAAATAAATAACGTTTATAAAAAAAAAAATTGCCAATCATTTGCTGAGAACTTTCAAATTGTATTTAAAAATTTGATACTTAAAAAAAATTAAAAAGCGAATAATTATGCATGATAATGAACCGAAAACAAAAACCATTTAAGATATTCAGTATGAGATTTTTAAACAAAATTTCTCCTTTAAATAGTCTTTTAAATAGATTTTTTTTCAATTTTAAATGTCTCTCAGGCAATCGGTAATGCGCAATTTATGCTAATAAACCAATGATTTACCAGGGGAATTTCATAACTGTCACTTTTCATCGCACTTAATGGAGAGACGTTCCAAATTTAAAGTAATTTATTTTTTTTCTCCTTTTGAAGAGTTAATCAGACCTTCTTTTAAATGAAAGTTTGAAAGCACATTTTTTAAAGAACTGCCTCAGAAAAACAAACATAATTAAATAAAACTGCTGGAGTAAATATTTTCATTGTTTTTTTTTCCGCCTTCATTTCGATTCTTTCGATTTTCGGGGGAAGGGAAGCGTGTACGGTTGATATAATGCCTTTATTTTTTTTTCTATACTTCACTGTTTTTTTTACGTTGACGTTAGTAACACTAACGATGAATTTGTTTTTTCCATCTCTTATTTTAAGAAAAATGAGGTTTATGAAACGAAGAATTTCAGTTTTCAGGTTAAAAAAAATGATGCTGTCATTTCTTTTTTTATCTATTTTTTATCCTTTATTTATCATTAGAAAAAAAAGAGATCAAAGACAGATACATTAAGGCCAATAATATATTTTTACATGCAACGTAAATATTTTTATAAATTTTGATGCCTTCTGATATTATTCAGGCCCGTTTAGTAGCACACCCAGGATTTAATCATGCGGGGGGGGGGGGCGAGTTGAACAGATAAAAATATTTATAATGCAAATTCAATATTCATAATACAAATTCTATTTATAATTAATCTAATCTGTATTCATAATGCAATTTCTATTTCTTTTTGGGGGGCAGGACCCCTTGGCCCACCCCCTAGGTGCGCCACTGCACCCGTTATATCGTAAAATAGTGCAGTACGAATAAAGAATAGCACATAATCCCCCCTTTGTAGAAAATACGACCATCACAATATGATTTTATTCGTAGAATAAGCTTAGAACTCGAAACACTGTCCACTTTATGCAAATGTAGGGAAATTAGACTGTCTTATGCCTGTCTAGACGCGAGCAGACACTTCATCAGTTAATAAAACTTAGATAACTATTGATGTCTAAAGTCGTCACCGTGCCCAAGATTGTTATCATGCATGTAGTAGCATTAGAAATTACACGATGTAGATTTTGAAATTTGTTGTATTACGTTTTTTGGCAAATGTAGTGACTGTAAGAAAGCATCAAATACAGGCGGAGATGTCTGTTGTTCGATATGACAGGGATCCGGAGAGTTTCGGATATCTTTTTGGAACCTTTGCCTACATATTGAAATATATTGAAAAGGGGAACTTCCTTGTGTGTTTGAAAGGATGTATATGGAAGAACAACATCCTTATGTGTTTGAAATACTATTTTATTCGTGGCTTAAATATAATTTATATTTCAAATTTTTTTGGAACGAAGTTCTTTTACGCGGCTTACAGTAGAGTGAACTTGCAGGAATCGTCACGTAACGAAATATCGTTATGCCCCCTTCATAAGAGCTCTTTCTCAAGGACTCTGTGGCTGAATGGTTATCGCATCGGACAACGGAGTATCCGACTATCTAACTACGGAGCAAGAGGTTCCTGGTTCAAATCCCCGCACAAGCGCTGGCCGTTTCTATTCCCACTTGTTCTTGGAATAGCGCGGTATATGTATATATATATTATAATATATTATATATATATATATATATATAAAATCATAATCAATAGAAATCTACATATTAAATCACGTTTAGAGTTGAAAAAATAAAGTAAGGAACTTTGTTCCTGACGGGGGTCCCCCGACAGCACAATTTTTTTTTTATTAACGAAATTTGTATGTACTTAGAATGAATAAGCTGCTACAACCGTAACCGCAAATGTGAAACTATCTGTGATTGATTCACCATCCCGATCTTCTCTCATAAACAATCATTTTCTTTCTCCTCTTTTCACGTTCGCAATGGGAAAAAAATGACTTAAATTTCTGTACTTAGGAGTAAAAATGACTTAACTTTAGTGAGTAATTAAAAAACTTATCATTAATGCAGTAATATTAAGAAAGCATGTAAATGCAGTAATACTAAAGAATATAGCACAGTTAATATAGTACTGTTTGAAGAATATTTCTTTTACTGTATTTTAATATTTTTTCGGATAATGTCCAATCGTCTGCCACATTAGAAAGAAAAAAAATATTTAAATTTTGCATAAAATTGTACATAAATTCAAAAACATAAAAGTTTATAAGTTAAATAAAGTTCTGTAATATTAAACCAATAAATTTTCAGTTGATAGCCAATAAATTGTAAATATTTTTTTACCTTAAATGTCCAATAAAAAGCATAGTTCCAAATGTAATTTTCTTCAATAAACTCTTAAACGTTGCCAATTTCAAAAATCCTTTTTGTATTTATCAATACCTCCACTTGAATCTTTAAAATATTAAATGTTTTACTGATAATAAATGAAAATGTAGTTTGATGTGTTACTATGGTTACTTGACTATGGTTGACAAGGAAAATTCAAATGTTAAATGTATTATTGATAATAAATGAAAATGTCGTTTGATGTGTTGCTATGGTTACTTGACTAGGGTTGACAAAGGAAAAGCTGTAAAGGTGAAGCATCAGCTCAACTTAGGCCCCTAACTTTCTTTTTACTGATCATATATACATAATATATAGCCTATGTCCATCTGGAATAATGTACCTTTCCAATAGTGAAAGAATTTTTCAAATAGGTACAGTGGTTCGGGAGATTACCCTCCACATAAAAAATCTACTCTCTCTCTCTTTATATATTAGTATAGATTTAAATATTTTCAAAATGTTAATACCCCCAAAAAAATTCCAATTTTTGTCCGATTTTTGTAATTTGAAAGTCTACCATCCCCGTAAGTGCATAATACACTAAGGCAAGTAACTATACATTCATTTTCAGCCCAAATAAAGTACGAGTTGTAGATATAAAATTTTCACCATGCCAGCATAGCTGGTATTGTAAGGATCCGAAAAGAATAGTTATGCTAGTATAACTGTCATTCTGAGTGCATAGGCTTAAAATGATGAGGTACCTCATTAAGCATAATGCTTAGTCTTAAAACTTTATAATTTTATGGTAGTTGATCGATAACTCAATATCAAACTTGCAAATTAATCTATATTTGATCAATCATTCAATGCTGAATATCAAATTTTCCACGATAAAATTGTTAAAAATTATAAAATATCCTAAAGCCAAAAAAGAATTTTTTAACTCTTTTTGAGTCGAGGTTCAATAATAACACTTCAATTCACTTTTATTTTGGCTGTCCGGTTCATACACAATATACCTGTAACCACAGCTGTCATGGTCGATCCGTCAAAGACTGAGGAAGGACGAAGAAATTTCAAATTCAAATTCATAATTGTCCAAGCTAGAAATATCGTTATTCTTTTCAACCCGATTAAATAAATCAACCCGTATCCAATCAACCCGATAAAACCATAAATAATATTGTAATTCCGTGTGATTAGTATTCCGTGCATTGCCTTCACTGAACGGTAGATAAAACAAATATATTTAATAGAAATTAAATATAATGATATAACTCTATTTAATGTTTTGGCATTAATCTTCCTTTCTATTAAGAGTATGGAATATATATTGTTAGTTCTTTGACATTCTGTATTGATAACTATAAAAGTCTTTATTATATTTACAATCAGTGCTTTAATATTATTGTAATTATTTCGGGAAAAATAAATGTTTAACAAGAAGACATAAACACGTTATACGCAGCTGTAGTGATTTAAAAAAGCTTATTTTAGAGACGTAAACGCGTTATACGCAGCTGTAGTGATTGAAAAAAGCTTATTTTAGAGAAATACATAAAAGCTCCAAAATAAAAATTGGTCATATTTTAACATTTTTTAAAACCATAAATATGTAGCATATAATATGTGTTTCTTTTTTTTCCTATTCCTGAGCTATACAAATAAGTAGTGTACTTTTCTTTCATTTTTTCACCACGTTACTCTGAATACAAATGAATATGTCAAATAAGATTGATTTAAAAAAAAAAATTCTATACTAGCTGAATACTCGTGATTCACTACGGAGTACATTTTAGGATAATTTCAATGAAAAAAATGAAATTGCTTTTTAGAGAATTAAATTCTAAATTAATTTGAATTAAATTCTTAAAAAACTTCCATTTCAATTAGTCTAGTTAACTTTTATCCTTTACTGTATTTTAATATTTGTTTGTTAATTTATTTCGTTGTTATGCACTTGACGCAAAATTAATTTAAAGTATCACGAAAAGAAATGAAATCACGTGATCAGCATTTAATAAGTTAAATTCTAGAAATTAATCTTTAAAAATTCACCAAAAATCAGAAAATGGATTAGGCTATTAGGAGCCTTAATAGCAAGCGGTGCTTCATTCTAATATTTAATATACGTATATTAGACTCACAAAAAGGCACAATTCTGTCAGTCCGTCAGTCAGTCACGGAACTGTTTTATATACTATACTAGCTGAAAACCCGCACTTCGCTCCGGAGTACATTCAATTTAAATACAACGGTCAATGTATGCAATTATTGTCAAACATATATATATATATATATATATATATAATAAATACTACGATCAATGTATACAATTGATGAAAAAAAAGCAAAATATATATTTATAAAAAAATCGTAAGGGATATTTTTATAGACAAAATAATGTCGAAGAAAATATTCAAATTAAATCTCATAGGATATACTAAAGAATATAGTACAGTTACTATAGTACAGTTTGAGGAAAATATCTTTTACTGTATTTTAATATTTTTTTTGGATAATGTCCAATCGTCTGCCGCATTAGCAAGAAAAAAAATGTTTTTGTCTATTTCGTTGTTATGAACGCGACGATAAATTTATTTAAAGTACCAGAAAAAGAAATCACGTGATCAGCATTTAATAAATTAAATTCTAAAAATTAATCTTTAAAAATTCACCAAAAATCAGAAAATGGAGGTAAAGATTCGAAATAGATTTCATTTTAAAGGAATTTTTATGATATGTCTCGTGATGTAAATTTTATAACCCTCAAACTATTATTTTAAATGTAAACTTTAAAGAATGTTACAAAAACAGCTTAAAAATTTAATTTAAAAAAATCTTAGAAGAATTTTTCAAAAATCTTTCTTAGTGCACCCCTACACTATAAGAAGAATCACCGTGCAAAATTTCAGCCCTTTAGGTCCAGCGGTTTGATCTGTGCGTTGTATGCCAGTCAGTCAGTTACGGAACTGTTATATATATATATATACTAGCTGAAAACCCGCACTTCGCTACGGAGTACATTCAAATTAAATACAACGGTCAATGTATGCAATTAATGCCAAAAAAATAAATATATATGTATATATTTATAATAAATACGATGATCAATATATACAATTGATGTAGAAAAAAAATATATATTTATAAAAAAATCGTAAGAGATATTTTTGTAGACAAAATAATGTCCAATCGTCTGCACATTAGCAAGAAAAAAAATATTTTTTGTCTATTTAGTTGTTATGCACGGGACGATAA
>OU015492.1:195536959-195554459 GCA_907164885.2 Dolomedes plantarius | reverse complement strand
AGAAAATTTACGAAGTTTACTTAAAATAACAAGTACAAAATATAAACATACCTTTCGGTCATTGTCCAATGACGGTATATTAAAAAAATGTTGGAAATAAAAAAAATCCCACATCCCACACAGTCGAGCATCATGTACACAACTGAAGACATTAACTGTGTAGGAAAATAATTGGCATAAATAGCGTGCGCCAAATGTTTCGCCAAAACAAAATCGCCAATTTTTATACGTCCTGCGACTGCCCAAAGAGCATTCCCGTCTATTTTTAGAAGTACCCCCACTCATTCTTAGAAAATGGTTCTTGCACGTGCAAGGAGCGTCCACGGAGGGACGACACAAAGGTTCACCCCCCGTTTCGCCGACACTGAAATTTCCTTCCCCCTCTCGTTGAAAAAATCCCCAAAAAGAGGAAATTCACCACCCCCGTTTCGCCAACACAAAAATGCTTTCCTCCTTCTCGTTGACAAATGTTTATTTACAAACTACACTACACGCCTGGAGCGAACTGCTCCAGGCTCACGAATCATGGGGGTGCAAAATTAGAAAGGGTGAAATAAAAATTTGTGAAAACTTTTGTATAAAAAATTCGATTTGTGAGATTTTCTATGAAATATACAAAAAATAAATGAAATATTTTTTAGATAAATAAAACAAAGCTTTTAAATATATTAGTATGCACTTGACTGAAATCAGAACTTTGATTTCAGAAAATATTCATTATAAATTTAACATTTTATAGACCTATAAAAATGCATGATGATTGCTAAGAATGTTTGAAATCACTACTATAGGCATTTACTATGCGTATCGTAAGTTGCGTTTTACAGCAAAAAAGTTACATGCATCCGGGAAATCCCACGAGCGCAAGTTAACATTGGCGCAGAATCGAGGCAAATATTCGGGATTTTTTTAAAGCAAGCATAGTATTTAGAGTTTCATATTCCCTTTATTTTGTGCAGTGTAAGGATTTGAAGTTGATTCTGCAATGAATGTATTATATAATTTTTAAAACATATTGAGTGCACTGGAGATTGTAATTTATTGTTCCGTTTAATTGACTTTGTAAAATTTATGGCTATTTTACTAAATTTCTTATATACAGTGTGCTTTTGGATTCATCAACGTAAAATTTTAAAAGTAAGTGGTTTGTTTATAAATTATTATGTTAATTAAGGTTGCAACAAACAAAATAATATTTACTTTTATAACGTAAGAAAATAAAATCGTTTTTAAAATTTTAAAAGTAATAAAAAAATTATCAACAATTAACAGATATATTTATATATATTCTGTTAATCAAATTCTGTTAATAAATACCATATATTTATATATGTATTGTAGGTACTTAGAGATGTCAAAAAAAAAACTAAGTGGGGCTCAGTTTAGAAAACAAAGAATAGAAATGTAAGAAGCCGAAAAGGAAGTTTTAATGAAAGTTGCTAAAATATGAACATTTTTTAAAACGGTCGATTCAAATAATACACTCGTTGAATTTTAGTGGAAACAAATCGCAAGCTCAAGGCAATAATTCTCCAGACAAAACAGATACAGACATTAGGAATATTTCTGCGCCTGAAACAATTCAAACAGAAAGTGAAATTCTTCCACAACACATTGATATAGAAATAGACTCGTCTGACAAAGAAAAATTTTTAGAACAATTATTTTGATAATTGTGCAAAGTAAAATACTCGAACCTATTAATACAGTCTCGAAAATGCTGCAAGGTACTCATGAAGATATAGAGAAATCCGCTGAGATGCTTTCGTCACTCCTAACCCAATTCCAGAACTTATGGAATAATTGGGAGTTTGTTAAAAAACGATACCCTTGAGTTATCAGCTGTATGGAATATTAAACCTTGTTTTCCCCAAAAAAGATGAGTCTTGTGAAAAGATTCTTTGCTTAATTACAAGTAGATGAACTCATTGAAGACAGTGAACCATATTTCAAAGTCGAGGTGTTTTATAAAGTAATGGATTTAATAATTAATCAATTTACTATTAGATTTGAATCCATTTGACAGTTATGTACACTTTTTAAATGTTTATCACTTGCATATCTCACCGCGTCACTTGATAAAAGTATTCTGGAAGGATCAGAATTGTTACAATCGGCATATCTTTCCAATATTTCACCTAATTTTGGACCTCAATTGCTTCGATTTAAAATGTGCTTTTATATTCAATTAAAACAAATTACTTTAATACGCGAAATTGCTGAACTACTTTTAATTCACACCCCAGACTCAAGTAGCTTCTTTGACATAATTACAGCTTGCCTGATATTTTCACTTTACCGGTGACGATGACGACAGCAGAAAGAAGTTTTTCAAAGCTTAAATTAATCAAAACATTTTAGAAGCATCATGTCACAACACCGTCTTAACTCATTGACCACTATATAAATTGAAAAACAATAACTTTCCAACTTTATCTGGAGAAATTGATTGATGGATTTGCAAACGAAAAAGTGAGAAAACGACAAGTTTTTATGTGGAAACTAAACATGTATAAGTGCATTTTGACTATACAGTTTATAAAATATGTAGTAAATATTAGTAGGTACTCCGTACTTAAAGAATAATAATTTGTTTTATTATTATAGTAATATTTATTAAATTGAATATCTTAATGTTGAAATGTCTTTAATTTCAATTTAAGTGTTATTAAGTAAGATTTTAAATCTAAATAAGAGGATCAGATAGAAAACAAATTTCGCCAGAACTCTTCCGAGAAACAAGGGGGCGCACTGATTGTATTTGCTCCAGGGCGCTGAATATGTAGCTACACCACTGCTCTGCATACTCATAAAGAAGAAATCTAGATGTCTTAAGGGGATGGTGGACTTTCAAATTACCAAAAATCGAACAAAAATTGGAATTTTTTTGGGGTGTATTAATATTTTAAAAATATGTAAATATTGGAATAAAATGCATTTAAAATATATAATGAAAAGTAAAATGAAAACTTGGTGGTATTAGAAAAGTAAATATTAAAGGTAGGGGAAAAAATATCTTTTAAAGGGCTTTTTATCAAAATGAGTCATTTCCAGATTTGCAAGTCTTTGAAATGCTCGTTGAGTCAATTTTTGACGAAGTCGAATATTCCTTAGTTCGTAATATAGACTAAATATGCTTTGGCTTACGTATAAGTATATAGTTACTTATATATTCTTGGAACTGGAACTGTCATTTCTGTGACGGCTCTTTCTTTCAGTTTTGAAGATAAAGTTTTTTGTTGGATTTCTTTAATAGCCACCGTGTGCATGAAATCCGGAGGAACTCTTAAAAATATCTTTCTGTAAAACTATACGAGCTTTACATTTTGAATCCGAGGAGCACTTCCAGTAGCTCAAATTTTCTCTTTTTCTTTCTATGCGGAAAAGGAAATTTTGGTACTGCACTAAATTTCCGCCACGTTTTGATTTAATGAAAGAAATGTCGCTCATTTTATCTCAAAATCAATGAAGTTCGAAGCAAAACCCAAGAAATTAGACGCAAACCGAAGAATTCGACGCAAAATCAAAAAATTCAAGTTCACCATGTGTTTGTGCACTTGTGCCTGCAATCTAGTTCCCAGAGCTATTTCCTGCAACGTCGAACCCACCAACCCTCTTCGACTTGAAATCCCTAAATATCTCAAAAGGGAAGCTTGAACGGGAAAAAAAGGGGGGAAGGAAATTTTGTGTCGGCGAAACGGGGTGGACACCGACACAAAGGAATCTTACGACCCCAAGCGAGGTGCAGTACACAGCTGGCCGAGAGGGGGGTTGGGCGGATGCTCGGTTAAAAAAAATAAAACTAATTTATTAGTAAAATAATGAATAAAAAAATATTATCATTATGCTAGATAACTACTTAGAGTTAAAAATGAATTTTACAAGAATAACTGGAAATAAACAAAACTACATTGGTTTTAAAAACGCTACTCCAAGTAGCAACCAGTTGGGAAATACATTTTTCGTTTTTGTTTTAACACGTTTTAACCCATCAAATAGCGTCGGTTAGGGCGGTTTTTGTCAGGTTGCAGGAAAATACTATTTTATGCCCTGAGCCTATAAATCACGGCCCGGGATAATTTGCACTATATTAATTTTGAACGTGTCCACCTCAACAACTGAAAAACAAAGCTTTTTGTCTCTAATTTTTGTGCTGGATTTTGTGATTGCTGACCAATAAAAATATTTCACAGGTAAGGAAACTTGATGATATTTTTTCATTAAAATATCAGAGCACCTCACTAGAATCAGCAGAAATCCACCAAATATGCCTCATTATTTACAGTGGCTCCCAAAAGTGTTCGTACACTTACGATTTTCAATGAAATAGGGGTCTATCCATTAATTAAAATGAATATTTCAGAATGCGTATTTAACAATAAGATGTAAAATCTATTCTTAACAAAACTACATGAAATATTTTAAAAACATAGTAAAACTTTATTTTTAAGAAACCAGTAATCAAAAAGTAACAAAAACTTTATCCCACAACAGTCATCGAACACTTGTAAAAAAATCTCTACTTATAAGAAAATATTCTAATTTTTCGTTAAATTAATATTTAGTAGGATATCCTTTAGCATCAACAACAGCTTTTAAACGTCTGGGAATAGATTGCACTAGTTCTTTTGTAATTTCTGCATCAATGTTCATCCATTCTTCCATCATAATTGTTTTTAGTTCGCTTTTTCTTTTAAAAATGTCGTGTTTTCGTACTCGAACCTCCAGTTCTCTCCAAAAATGTTCTATTGAGTTTAAATCTGGCGATTGAGGTGGTGTTTTCAAAACTTGTGGACAATTATAGAGACACCAGAGGCGAACGTTGAGAGCCGTGGGCTTAGGATCGTTATCTTGATTAAAAAAAAATTAAAAATTTCAAATACCCAAATTTTAGGCTGATAATTTTAAATTGTCTCTTAAAATATTTATATAAACAGAACGATTCATTATGCCATCAATAAATACCAAATTACTTAGTCCTGATGTTGACATGCACTCCCACACAAGGACACCTCCACCGCCATGCTTAACTGTTTCTACTAAGTTCTTAGGATTAAGTTCCTCATTTTTTCTTCTCCATACAATTATACGCCCATCGGAACCAAAAATGATAAACTTGCTTTCATCGGCAAATAAGACATTATTCCAATAGGTTTGGGGCTTATTAATCATTGATAGTGCGAAGGAAAGCCCGAGCTTTCTGTTTTTCTCACTCACAAAAAAAATTGTACGGGCAGAACGCCCATATAATCCAGCAGCTCTGAGAACTCTTCGAACAGTTTCAGGTGAAATTGAAGTAGAAAATGTTTCATTAAATTCTGCAGAAAGTTTTACAGCACTCAAACGTAGATTTTTCACAAATTTTCTAATTAAAAATCTCTGATCACGTTTTGTTAACTTTGCCGGACGACCTTTTCTTATCTTGATTTTGATCCGATTTTCTTCTTTAAAGCGTTTTATCACATACTGCACAGTATAATGGGATAAATTAAGTAATTTAGCAACATTCCGAACTGATTTACCACAACTATGATGAAAAATAATCAATTTTCGATCAATGCTGTTTGTTGTTTCTTTGCAAGCCATTTTTAAATAATAAATAGAATATTACGGAATAGGCAAGCAAAAATTAAAGCCAAATGATATTTTAAATGCCACCACAATTCAAAAATAAAAATAAAGCGCCAGGCGATAATTTTAGTTATGAATTTATCCGAAAATATTTCAGTGTACGATGACTTTTGTGAGATAGTTTTTGTTACTTTTTGATTATTGGTGTTTTAAAAATAAAGTTTTACTATGTTTCAAAATATTTCATATCGTTTTGTTCAGAATAGATTATAAATCTTATTATTAAATGCCCATTCTGTAATATTCATTTTAATTAATGGATAGATCCTTATTTCATTGAAAATCGTAAGTGTACGAGCACATTTTGGAGCCACTGTAGGTGTTCATATTCAAAATGAACTATTTCCCTTTTGGAACAAAAAATAAGACATGAAATAATATCACTCTTAAAATTTTGTAAATATTATTCTACTATTTTAGATTCCACCCCTGATCTAAGCAACCAAGACCGACTTTCTGTTGTAGTAAGATTTGTTCTATTAAGTAATAAATCAAAGCAAATGGAAATTAGGGAGCATTTTTTGGGGATTTATTTCAATATCAGATTTCCTTGAAACAGATAAATCAAATAGGTCTACAAAATGTAAATATGTGGAAAGTATGTTACATGATCCATTTAAAAATGAAAAATATATTATAGCTGAAGATTTATGCGATGAAACTGACAACATTGCCCTCTATATTTCCCTTGAAATGAACGCGTTAAATGTGATTCAATACCTATTTACAAACAACCTCATCTATCTGTGTCCAAATTTAGTGATTACCATACGAATTTTATTAACATTGCCTGTGACTGTGGCTAGCGGGGAAAGAAGCTTTTCAAAACTTAAAATAATAAAAAAATATTTGAGGTCTACAATGGGACAAGAAAGGCTTTGAGACTTATCTATTATTAGCATCGAAAAGGACATTTCGGAAGATATAGATGATCAGATATTATAACAGAATTTGCATTAAAAAAAGCAAGGAAAGCAAAGATTATCTTTTTGACTGACTTATTAAGTATATGTATTAATAGATATGTGTTGTATGTATTTAATATAACGTATTCATTTAGTTGTTATATCAATACATTAATAATTATTATGTTAGGTTATAAAATTAAAAAATAAACTGAATTTATAATATTTTCTGTAATTCGTTGTTTCATTTAAGGTAAAAATATTTCAGAGAAATTTCAATTAATCCATACGGTATGAGGGGGGGGGGAATTATTCTCGCACACGTATGGCAGCTACCCTAGAAACTGCCCTGTATTTACTAGCACATTAAAAGCTACTAAATTACTGTCAACATTTACATACATACAAACACACACTTTCTAATTTTATCTCTGATGAGATGGAGTTTGTTTTTATGAAGCATATTCGAAAAATATGAATACAGTTCATATCAATGGGTGTTAAAACTTATAAAGTATTTGTATCTGCATTTACATATACGTTGGTCTGCTATATGAAATTTATTTTCAGTCATCAATTATTTTTATTTCATTTCCTAGATTCATTCTTTATTGTTCTATACATCACTAGCTATAAAGTATGCGAATAAATACTGTAAAAATGACGAATAAAATTCAATGTACCTCAATATTTTAATAACAATATTATGACTGTATAGAGGTTTAAAAATGTATGATATGTTTTTAGTGTTTAATCTGTTAAACATTTATTGAAATGCATTCGGACGCAATTTCATTTAAAAGAGAACTGTCACTCGAAGTATTTTACTTTATGCTATGAATATATCTATCTTCTGATAAATAAAAACGGTCATGTTATTCATTACAAAATCAATATACTTACCCCCCCCCGCGAAAAAAAAGTGCCGAAAATAAGCTAAAATGATCATGTTTCTATAAAAAAAAATGGCTCCAATTCCTGCGTCACGAAATATTTAAATCATGAAATAATTATCAACACCATCACCGAAAAATTTGAAGTCCAAATAAGTGTAACCCAGCGGTCTACCAAAAAACGAAATGTAGCGCCTAACGAAATTGATATTGGCCCAATGCAACTGGTGGTAGGGTTGCCAAGTAAATCGCAGAGAACCTGAGTATGAAATGAAGCGCCAGATAGATACCCGCTTTGGCATCCAAGAGAGTCTGCCGAAAAGTCCGTCTTAATCAAAATGAAAAACAAATTTAGGCAGGTACTACTCTTTACTCTCTTGTGCATAAACTCTTGATCGAAAAAATTATCCATTTGTAAGTGGATGTTTATTTCATTTCTATATAAAAGCCAAAAATAAATTAATATAATCTAACAATAGTTGATGTCTGTCAAAACACGACGGCTAGATAGTAAATGAATGTGCTAATACACAAATTATATTCAACACATCATTGTCAAATGTTGAAAATCATAATAATGCGCAGAAACAAATTGTGATTAAGCGGCTTCGTGCTTAGTGAGTATCTAAAGACAGATTTAAAAATGTCACTGAGCATGTGCAGAAAGCAATTTTTTTAAATTGTAAATTATCGCTAATTAAACAGCATGCAATAAACAATTTCCATGAGGTTTACTGTTGTATTTCACAAATATAATTATCATAAAAATAAATAAGGCAGAGATAGATCTAGAGAGACTTCTCGGAATAAACGTGTTTACCATTAAAACATGTCACTGAGCGTGCGCGGAAACAGTGAGTTTCTAAACACAGATTTAAACATGCCACTGAGCATGCGTAAAAATCAATTGTAAATTGTAAATTACCGCTAATTAATAGAAATTGCTGTCACAAAAACCAAATTTAACAAATCTACAGATTACAGTCTTTCGTTTAAGACCAAAATGAAATAAATTGATGCAGTAGTTTTCTCTCACAGACTACCCAAAAAGTCGGCTTAGCAAATTAAATATATAGATGATACATATTATGCATATATCACATAGCATAACCGAAATATTATATTATGTCAGCCGTATACTTCTGATATAATACAATCTTTTCATACAAGGAAAATTATGTGAATTTTTCGTGCAAAACAAGTTTCACAAAAGTGAAATAAATATTTATGAAAAGTCTATTTAATTTAATCTTCGCCTTCCCTTTCAAATCCATAATTCTGATGCAGATTTCTGTTACTTGTGGTTACGAATCGGATTATCGATTACGGGACGTTATCGGTAAAACGGTTTTGGATCGATTCCCATCCAACCAACACCGGCCCTCAAAAGGGTACACAATACGGGATTCCCCATCGGAGATTCGTAAATCACCCGGCAACGGTACGGATCATTTTCCCCGAGCCTATCGTTCTACCGGCGCCTCCAGAACCGGCCCGTCAAGTTGCCGTCAGTCTTGTGTTTGTTGGGCCCAACAAACACAGAGGCATCGGGCCGGGGCCGGATGATTCCGGCCAGCCGATTTCTCCATTGCCGGGCCGGCGCATTAGGTCAGTATCGGATCCGTCACGGGCTTGTCCTCTCGCCCGCGACTTCCCCGTCGAGTACTGGGCCGCTTCCGGTAACAATGAAGCTATCGTGCATCCGACTGACTACCGTGATTGAACCGCAAATTTCCCGTCGATGTGGACATACAGCCGCACCATTGCCGGAGGCTGACGGGCCGGTTACGGGAGCAATAATTCGTGTCGACAGGCCGTCAAATACCCATCTCGAAACCATCAAAGCGCCGTCGATCAGGGTTACTTTCCAGTGCTGGGCCATAATTGGAATTCCGACAGATTTTCTAAGTTTTTCTTAGACCCCTTCCTTTCACATGCTTTTTATTTTTATTAATGAGATTGTTTATGATAACAGTACTTAACAGTGTTTATGATAACATTTGATATACATCAGATGATGTATATCTGATATATATCTGTAGATATCAGATGTTATATATGTAATACTTGATATATATAACATCTGATATCTACCCTTACACTTTATTTCTATTTTTTTCTGGCTCTCCATGTATAACTAGTATTAATATTTTTAACTTTTCTCTTTTTCTCGTGTATTTTCAGGTAATAGAAAATATTAATCTCTGCTAAAACCTAAAATTTGTGTTCAGAATAATCCCTTAAAATTATATTTTGTACATGTTATTTTAAGTAAAGTTCGTAAATGTTTTCGAGATAAGAAAATTATAATATTTTCCATAGAGGAAATTTATTTCATTCTTCTCAAAGTTAAAAGTGAGGTGTATTATATATTTGAAAACCAGGAATTACCTGATTATATAACTTTAATTGTTATAATTTATTTGAAAATGATTTAAAATTAAAATTGAATGTAGTTCAATGTTTTATAAATTTTGTTCAGTACTATTTTAGTAGTTGACAAGTGAAAACATTTCATAGTTTTGCATATCAAACAATGGTTCATTGTTAAAGCTTAGCTGTTCAAGAAATATTTTGTTTTGAGACATCTTCAAATACGTCTTGATAAGTTTATTCTTTGGTGATAAAAATAATAATATTCTGTCATCCTACAGTCTTATATTGCTGAATACGATAAGACTGAAAAAAGGACTGAACAAAATTTATAAAACATTGAACTACATTCAATTTTAATTTTAAATCATTTTCAAATAAATTATATAAATTAAGATTATATAATCGGGTAATTCGTGATTTTCAAATGTATATTACACCTCACTTTTAACTTTGAGAAGAATGAAATAAATTTCCTCTATGGAAAATATTATAATTTTCTTATCTTGAGAAAATTTACGAAGTTTACTTAAAATAACAAGTACAAAATATAAACATACCTTTCGGTCATTGTCCAATGACGGTATATTAAAAAAATGTTGGAAATAAAAAAAATCCCACATCCCACACAGTCGAGCATCATGTACACAACTGAAGACATTAACTGTGTAGGAAAATAATTGGCATAAATAGCGTGCGCCAAATGTTTCGCCAAAACAAAATCGCCAATTTTTATACGTCCTGCGACTGCCCAAAGAGCATTCCCGTCTATTTTTAGAAGTACCCCCACTCATTCTTAGAAAATGGTTCTTGCACGTGCAAGGAGCGTCCACGGAGGGACGACACAAAGGTTCACCCCCCGTTTCGCCGACACTGAAATTTCCTTCCCCCTCTCGTTGAAAAAATCCCCAAAAAGAGGAAATTCACCACCCCCGTTTCGCCAACACAAAAATGCTTTCCTCCTTCTCGTTGACAAATGTTTATTTACAAACTACACTACACGCCTGGAGCGAACTGCTCCAGGCTCACGAATCATGGGGGTGCAAAATTAGAAAGGGTGAAATAAAAATTTGTGAAAACTTTTGTATAAAAAATTCGATTTGTGAGATTTTCTATGAAATATACAAAAAATAAATGAAATATTTTTTAGATAAATAAAACAAAGCTTTTAAATATATTAGTATGCACTTGACTGAAATCAGAACTTTGATTTCAGAAAATATTCATTATAAATTTAACATTTTATAGACCTATAAAAATGCATGATGATTGCTAAGAATGTTTGAAATCACTACTATAGGCATTTACTATGCGTATCGTAAGTTGCGTTTTACAGCAAAAAAGTTACATGCATCCGGGAAATCCCACGAGCGCAAGTTAACATTGGCGCAGAATCGAGGCAAATATTCGGGATTTTTTTAAAGCAAGCATAGTATTTAGAGTTTCATATTCCCTTTATTTTGTGCAGTGTAAGGATTTGAAGTTGATTCTGCAATGAATGTATTATATAATTTTTAAAACATATTGAGTGCACTGGAGATTGTAATTTATTGTTCCGTTTAATTGACTTTGTAAAATTTATGGCTATTTTACTAAATTTCTTATATACAGTGTGCTTTTGGATTCATCAACGTAAAATTTTAAAAGTAAGTGGTTTGTTTATAAATTATTATGTTAATTAAGGTTGCAACAAACAAAATAATATTTACTTTTATAACGTAAGAAAATAAAATCGTTTTTAAAATTTAAAAGTAATAAAAAAATTATCAACAATTAACAGATATATTTATATATATTCTGTTAATCAAATTCTGTTAATAAATACCATATATTTATATATGTATTGTAGGTACTTAGAGATGTCAAAAAAAAAACTAAGTGGGGCTCAGTTTAGAAAACAAAGAATAGAAATGTAAGAAGCCGAAAAGGAAGTTTTAATGAAAGTTGCTAAAATATGAACATTTTTTAAAACGGTCGATTCAAATAATACACTCGTTGAATTTTAGTGGAAACAAATCGCAAGCTCAAGGCAATAATTCTCCAGACAAAACAGATACAGACATTAGGAATATTTCTGCGCCTGAAACAATTCAAACAGAAAGTGAAATTCTTCCACAACACATTGATATAGAAATAGACTCGTCTGACAAAGAAAAATTTTTAGAACAATTATTTTGATAATTGTGCAAAGTAAAATACTCGAACCTATTAATACAGTCTCGAAAATGCTGCAAGGTACTCATGAAGATATAGAGAAATCCGCTGAGATGCTTTCGTCACTCCTAACCCAATTCCAGAACTTATGGAATAATTGGGAGTTTGTTAAAAAACGATACCCTTGAGTTATCAGCTGTATGGAATATTAAACCTTGTTTTCCCCAAAAAAGATGAGTCTTGTGAAAAGATTCTTTGCTTAATTACAAGTAGATGAACTCATTGAAGACAGTGAACCATATTTCAAAGTCGAGGTGTTTTATAAAGTAATGGATTTAATAATTAATCAATTTACTATTAGATTTGAATCCATTTGACAGTTATGTACACTTTTTAAATGTTTATCACTTGCATATCTCACCGCGTCACTTGATAAAAGTATTCTGGAAGGATCAGAATTGTTACAATCGGCATATCTTTCCAATATTTCACCTAATTTTGGACCTCAATTGCTTCGATTTAAAATGTGCTTTTATATTCAATTAAAACAAATTACTTTAATACGCGAAATTGCTGAACTACTTTTAATTCACACCCCAGACTCAAGTAGCTTCTTTGACATAATTACAGCTTGCCTGATATTTTCACTTTACCGGTGACGATGACGACAGCAGAAAGAAGTTTTTCAAAGCTTAAATTAATCAAAACATTTTAGAAGCATCATGTCACAACACCGTCTTAACTCATTGACCACTATATAAATTGAAAAACAATAACTTTCCAACTTTATCTGGAGAAATTGATTGATGGATTTGCAAACGAAAAAGTGAGAAAACGACAAGTTTTTATGTGGAAACTAAACATGTATAAGTGCATTTTGACTATACAGTTTATAAAATATGTAGTAAATATTAGTAGGTACTCCGTACTTAAAGAATAATAATTTGTTTTATTATTATAGTAATATTTATTAAATTGAATATCTTAATGTTGAAATGTCTTTAATTTCAATTTAAGTGTTATTAAGTAAGATTTTAAACCTAAATAAGAGGATCAGATAGAAAACAAATTTCGCCAGAACTCTTCCGAGAAACAAGGGGGCGCACTGATTGTATTTGCTCCAGGGCGCTGAATATGTAGCTACACCACTGCTCTGCATACTCATAAAGAAGAAATCTAGATGTCTTAAGGGGATGGTGGACTTTCAAATTACCAAAAATCGAACAAAAATTGGAATTTTTTTGGGGTGTATTAATATTTTAAAAATATGTAAATATTGGAATAAAATGCATTTAAAATATATAATGAAAAGTAAAATGAAAACTTGGTGGTATTAGAAAAGTAAATATTAAAGGTAGGGGAAAAAATATCTTTTAAAGGGCTTTTTATCAAAATGAGTCATTTCCAGATTTGCAAGTCTTTGAAATGCTCGTTGAGTCAATTTTTGACGAAGTCGAATATTCCTTAGTTCGTAATATAGACTAAATATGCTTTGGCTTACGTATAAGTATATAGTTACTTATATATTCTTGGAACTGGAACTGTCATTTCTGTGACGGCTCTTTCTTTCAGTTTTGAAGATAAAGTTTTTGTTGGATTTCTTTAATAGCCACCGTGTGCATGAAATCCGGAGGAACTCTTAAAAATATCTTTCTGTAAAACTATACGAGCTTTACATTTTGAATCCGAGGAGCACTTCCAGTAGCTCAAATTTTCTCTTTTTCTTTCTATGCGGAAAAGGAAATTTTGGTACTGCACTAAATTTCCGCCACGTTTTGATTTAATGAAAGAAATGTCGCTCATTTTATCTCAAAATCAATGAAGTTCGAAGCAAAACCCAAGAAATTAGACGCAAACCGAAGAATTCGACGCAAAATCAAAAAATTCAAGTTCACCATGTGTTTGTGCACTTGTGCCTGCAATCTAGTTCCCAGAGCTATTTCCTGCAACGTCGAACCCACCAACCCTCTTCGACTTGAAATCCCTAAATATCTCAAAAGGGAAGCTTGAACGGGAAAAAAAGGGGGGAAGGAAATTTTGTGTCGGCGAAACGGGGTGGACACCGACACAAAGGAATCTTACGACCCCAAGCGAGGTGCAGTACACAGCTGGCCGAGAGGGGGGTTGGGCGGATGCTCGGTTAAAAAAAATAAAACTAATTTATTAGTAAAATAATGAATATAAAAATATTATCATTATGCTAGATAACTACTTAGAGTTAAAAATGAATTTTACAAGAATAACTGGAAATAAACAAAACTACATTGGTTTTAAAAACGCTACTCCAAGTAGCAACCAGTTGGGAAATACATTTTTCGTTTTTGTTTTAACACGTTTTAACCCATCAAATAGCGTCGGTTAGGGCGGTTTTTGTCAGGTTGCAGGAAAATACTATTTTATGCCCTGAGCCTATAAATCACGGCCCGGGATAATTTGCACTATATTAATTTTGAACGTGTCCACCTCAACAACTGAAAAACAAAGCTTTTTGTCTCTAATTTTTGTGCTGGATTTTGTGATTGCTGACCAATAAAAATATTTCACAGGTAAGGAAACTTGATGATATTTTTTCATTAAAATATCAGAGCACCTCACTAGAATCAGCAGAAATCCACCAAATATGCCTCATTATTTACAGTGGCTCCCAAAAGTGTTCGTACACTTACGATTTTCAATGAAATAGGGGTCTATCCATTAATTAAAATGAATATTTCAGAATGCGTATTTAACAATAAGATGTAAAATCTATTCTTAACAAAACTACATGAAATATTTTAAAAACATAGTAAAACTTTATTTTTAAGAAACCAGTAATCAAAAAGTAACAAAAACTTTATCCCACAACAGTCATCGAACACTTGTAAAAAAATCTCTACTTATAAGAAAATATTCTAATTTTTCGTTAAATTAATATTTAGTAGGATATCCTTTAGCATCAACAACAGCTTTTAAACGTCTGGGAATAGATTGCACTAGTTCTTTTGTAATTTCTGCATCAATGTTCATCCATTCTTCCATCATAATTGTTTTTAGTTCGCTTTTTCTTTTAAAAATGTCGTGTTTTCGTACTCGAACCTCCAGTTCTCTCCAAAAATGTTCTATTGAGTTTAAATCTGGCGATTGAGGTGGTGTTTTCAAAACTTGTGGACAATTATAGAGACACCAGAGGCGAACGTTGAGAGCCGTGGGCTTAGGATCGTTATCTTGATTAAAAAAAATTAAAAATTTCAAATACCCAAATTTTAGGCTGATAATTTTAAATTGTCTCTTAAAATATTTATATAAACAGAACGATTCATTATGCCATCAATAAATACCAAATTACTTAGTCCTGATGTTGACATGCACTCCCACACAAGGACACCTCCACCGCCATGCTTAACTGTTTCTACTAAGTTCTTAGGATTAAGTTCCTCATTTTTCTTCTCCATACAATTATACGCCCATCGGAACCAAAAATGATAAACTTGCTTTCATCGGCAAATAAGACATTATTCCAATAGGTTTGGGGCTTATTAATCATTGATAGTGCGAAGGAAAGCCCGAGCTTTCTGTTTTTCTCACTCACAAAAAAAATTGTACGGGCAGAACGCCCATATAATCCAGCAGCTCTGAGAACTCTTCGAACAGTTTCAGGTGAAATTGAAGTAGAAAATGTTTCATTAAATTCTGCAGAAAGTTTTACAGCACTCAAACGTAGATTTTTCACAAATTTTCTAATTAAAAATCTCTGATCACGTTTTGTTAACTTTGCCGGACGACCTTTTCTTATCTTGATTTTGATCCGATTTTCTTCTTTAAAGCGTTTTATCACATACTGCACAGTATAATGGGATAAATTAAGTAATTTAGCAACATTCCGAACTGATTTACCACAACTATGATGAAAAATAATCAATTTTCGATCAATGCTGTTTGTTGTTTCTTTGCAAGCCATTTTTAAATAATAAATAGAATATTACGGAATAGGCAAGCAAAAATTAAAGCCAAATGATATTTTAAATGCCACCACAATTCAAAAATAAAAATAAAGCGCCAGGCGATAATTTTAGTTATGAATTTATCCGAAAATATTTCAGTGTACGATGACTTTTGTGAGATAGTTTTTGTTACTTTTTGATTATTGGTGTTTTAAAAATAAAGTTTTACTATGTTTCAAAATATTTCATATCGTTTTGTTCAGAATAGATTATAAATCTTATTATTAAATGCCCATTCTGTAATATTCATTTTAATTAATGGATAGATCCTTATTTCATTGAAAATCGTAAGTGTACGAGCACATTTTGGAGCCACTGTAGGTGTTCATATTCAAAATGAACTATTTCCCTTTTGGAACAAAAAATAAGACATGAAATAATATCACTCTTAAAATTTTGTAAATATTATTCTACTATTTTAGATTCCACCCCTGATCTAAGCAACCAAGACCGACTTTCTGTTGTAGTAAGATTTGTTCTATTAAGTAATAAATCAAAGCAAATGGAAATTAGGGAGCATTTTTGGGGATTTATTTCAATATCAGATTTCCTTGAAACAGATAAATCAAATAGGTCTACAAAATGTAAATATGTGGAAAGTATGTTACATGATCCATTTAAAAATGAAAAATATATTATAGCTGAAGATTTATGCGATGAAACTGACAACATTGCCCTCTATATTTCCCTTGAAATGAACGCGTTAAATGTGATTCAATACCTATTTACAAACAACCTCATCTATCTGTGTCCAAATTTAGTGATTACCATACGAATTTTATTAACATTGCCTGTGACTGTGGCTAGCGGGGAAAGAAGCTTTTCAAAACTTAAAATAATAAAAAAATATTTGAGGTCTACAATGGGACAAGAAAGGCTTTGAGACTTATCTATTATTAGCATCGAAAAGGACATTTCGGAAGATATAGATGATCAGATATTATAACAGAATTTGCATTAAAAAAAGCAAGGAAAGCAAAGATTATCTTTTTGACTGACTTATTAAGTATATGTATTAATAGATATGTGTTGTATGTATTTAATATAACGTATTCATTTAGTTGTTATATCAATACATTAATAATTATTATGTTAGGTTATAAAATTAAAAAATAAACTGAATTTATAATATTTTCTGTAATTCGTTGTTTCATTTAAGGTAAAAATATTTCAGAGAAATTTCAATTAATCCATACGGTATGAGGGGGGGGGGGAATTATTCTCGCACACGTATGGCAGCTACCCTAGAAACTGCCCTGTATTTACTAGCACATTAAAAGCTACTAAATTACTGTCAACATTTACATACATACAAACACACACTTTCTAATTTTATCTCTGATGAGATGGAGTTTGTTTTTATGAAGCATATTCGAAAAATATGAATACAGTTCATATCAATGGGTGTTAAAACTTATAAAGTATTTGTATCTGCATTTACATATACGTTGGTCTGCTATATGAAATTTATTTTCAGTCATCAATTATTTTTATTTCATTTCCTAGATTCATTCTTTATTGTTCTATACATCACTAGCTATAAAGTATGCGAATAAATACTGTA